>CAJNDV010014625.1:52879-74166 GCA_905221635.1 Symbiodinium sp. CCMP2456
GAATCGGCTTTTGGGGCCCATTATACTACAATCATAGTCAGGAGCCCCAATATAGTATGGGCAATGATTACTAAGGCCCCTACATTATTTGAACCCTAAGCAGCACATAGGAACCGAGCCCTGCGACGTTTAAGAAGGAGGCCGCAGGCTCTCCGAAGCCCAGTCAGATCTGCCTTCCAAACCCTTCCGCAGCTTCCGCCCGTAACCCTTTTTGCATCCAGGACTCTTGCAAGCAGAAAACCCTAAACCCTAAGCCCTAAAACCCTAAAACCGTAAAGCCCTAAACCCGAAACCCTAAAGCCCTCAACCCTAAAACCTCTTAGCCCAAGGGGAAACCCCGAGCTCTGATATCGGCGGAGGCTCTTCGTAATTAGGAACGGCTCTGCGAGGTATAGTTTGGCATACGTTCATAAGCACAGAGGGACGATAGAAGTGCTACTATTAATGATTTTTTCGGACCCCCATACGCTATGCCTGCAAGCCATGCTGTTCATGATTGAGGCCGTTGCTGTGCTACATGACCGACAGGCGGGAGCGTAGGTGCCTGGAGTCTATTTGGGGTATCGTAACTCTCATGCAAACGGGGAGCTCTCATGGTCACATCACTAAGAAAACGCTGCCTTCTGTCGTGATTTTAACTTGGGGCTCAGGGTTTGGGCTTTTGATTTCGTTTTGGTTTCCAGCAAGTCTGCCAGGCCCAAACAAATCCTACATGCCACTACGCAACCCGCTGATCTTAAACCCTGGGCACTAAGCCCGACAAGTAGATCCCGATGCCCTGAGGCCTATTAGGGTTTAGGGTTTAGGGTTTAGGGTTTAGGGTCTAAACCCTTTTGCAACAGGCTTTCCACTTCGCCCGGAGTTGGAGCAAGCAGCCCTAGCAGCTTTACTGCGGAGCCAGCTTTAGACCCTAAACCCTAAACCTACCGAAAGGGCCAAAGCGCTGCCCGTGCCAACCGCGAGCTTGGATAACGAAGGGTGCCCTGCAATTCGGCGGCCCAGAGCCTCGCGAAAGCGCTTTTCAGTGGTTTGTAGAAGATAGAGGCCTCAATAGCTAGAATAGGGTTTTGGGGGCCATGATATTACATTTATAACAAGGAACCCGCAAAGTAGTAATATTGGTAATTATTTAGGCCCATACATACATTATATTTTGTTTGGGGAAGGGAGTGGAACCACAAGGCATGTTGTCAGTAACTACAGACCCCTGCAGGGCAGGTTTCAGGGTTTATCGGGGTTCGGGTTTGGGCATGTTGGCTTGGAGTTGGGCCGGATTCTCATTCGGGGCCAGGAGTGCTTGCTTTTATCTTGTCTTCAAGCACGTCTTCGGGCTCCCATATGAATCCTCCTGTTAGTCTGACATGGAATCAAGTTAGAGCCTGCCGACATATTATGTGATGTTTGACTTGCGCGGGCGACATCCATCCCGAAAAGCCACTCTTACTCCGAGGTCCAAGACTGTTCTAGCAGCCGACACCCTTTGAACCGGCTTCCGAACCCTGAACTCGCCTGCCCAGCTTCGGTGCCAGAATCCTGATCACACAAACCATGGGGCAAAAGAGAGAAGCTCGAAGATTTCAGCACGCAGGATTTAGAAGGTTCTGGGGTCAAATCAAGCTCTCCAACCTTAACAAGCGGTTTGGTACAAACTTCCGCTCTTGATCTTACCATCCAGAACAGTAACTATACCAACTTTACGAACACTGTCGCAATCACTCTAGATCTGCTGCGGGGCCAGGCACAAAATTGCCAGACTCCGTGGGCTGCGCACACATGGGCTTACTGTTGGGTTCGGGGCTCTCTGTACACCTGCGGAACCCAGAACCATTGTTGGAAACAGTACTTTTAAAACAAGAGCCGACGATGCCACGGCATACCACACTGTAAGAACGGGTTTGACTTCCCTAAATATGGAATTGGTGTAGCGTCTGTTCTCCAAAGCAAGTGGTAAACAAAGCCGGAAAGGAGCCCGGTCTAGCCAAACACAAACTCTAGAAGGAGAGCACTTCTGTCACCTCTGAGGAAACTACTTGACATGCAAGCACCTTACTAAACTCACTGATGACTTCCGTACTTAAAAAAGACACCGCGGTTATGGACCTGCAGGGACGGCAATCAGCTAGACTTCGACTGACACACGCATTTCTCTGGTTTAGGAGCTAGGTCTTTGTCGGGCTAAGCTTCCGCAAGGCATAGGACCAGAGTTCCTTTACAGGTTCCTTAAGGGCTACGACAGGATTACTTTTGGGGCTCACACTCGAACAATCCAGGCGAGGCATGTGGCCATGAGTCGGCAGAGTGAGACAAACTGACACAAAAGGGGAAAACATTCCACCACTTGTACAAAGACCCTACAGACAGCAACCTTCTAAACTCAGCGCCAAAGTCCTCCCTTAGTCCGAAGTCCTGTGTAACTGAAGCTATCTAGTTCAGGACTGCCGGCCTGCAGCTATGCCTTTAGGGTTTATGTACTGTTTGGGTCTTGTGCCGGAGACCCTGCCATTGAAGCAGCGATGTGAGGCTTTCGGTGCTTCAGTTTTCGGCATCGATGCCACTGCACACCCACCGAGCAGAATCTTTTTTTTGAGCAGGGACTGCAATGCAGTAAGCCCTGAATCCCTTCAGCGCGCAAAATCTAAATCCGACATCCTGAACCCTATACGGTCGGAACAGCTACCAACATCATTACGTAGATTGTTTGGGGTTCCATTATTCAATAACTACAGTATAACTTACAACCCGCAAAACCTGATCAATGTCTTATACTTATAATGTAGAACAGGACGCATTTACAGGAACCCTATTCTCATGTGTGAAATCCTTATTTTGTCAGTACGACAGGGCACAGTTCATTTGTGTAGATAGATGCCTCAGCAGCCTTGTTACTTATGGACAGACGCCGATCAGACCTTGCAATAATAGTTTAAGTATCATGACAACATTGAAACCTCATTAAGTTTGAATCCCAACATGCCGGAACCCTGCAATCCTCTAAACCCTGAACCCAAATCTCATCTCCATCAGCCAGCAACCCCAAAGTGGAGGCCGCAAAAGCACCACAGTAACTGAGTCCAGCGCCCAAAAGCCACTGATGTCAAGCTCCTCCGCCGCACAACGGCTTTAAAAGTTTCAAGGTTTAGGGTTTAGGGTTTTGAGATGGTCTTCATGAACTTTCAGAAGTGTTTAAAGAGGATCAGAACTGATCAAGCTCAGTTGTTTCAAGGGCCTCTGCGATCAGGATCCTACTACAGTCAGTAGTGCGCAGAAGGTCCATATCAGAGCTTAAGTACCAAAATCAAAACTAGTTTATTGTTTGCATGTTTGCCTGCTATTTATAGCTAGATATTTAGTAGAGCACCCTCAGTCTCCCGAAAATGAACCTCGAAAAGCATGCAGCCCCAAACCCTAAGCCTTAAAAACCCTAGAACCCCAGAAACCTCAACCCTAAACCCTGACCACCGACCGCCCCAAATCCTAAGCCACTTCCAGCTATCAAGTCCGGCGGGAGAAGCAGGGCTTGCTTGGCCTCCTAAACCCCTATTATAAGACACCCTAGAACCCCAGAGCCCTAAACCCTAAACCCAAAACACCGAAAGCCCCCAAGCCCTCAACTCCTCTAAAAGTATCCCTAAACTCTCTAAACCCTAAACCCTAAACTCCTCTAAACCCTAAACCCCAAACCCCAAGCTCCTCTAAACCCTAAACCCTAAACCCCAGGCTCCTCTAAACCCTAAACCCTAACCTAAACTCCTCTAAACCCTAAACTCCCCCGAAACTTGTCACCTGCAACTTCGAGCTTTGCTCGCAGACGCGGCCCAGGGCATCGTAGAGCCTCAAAGAAGTCGCTCCGCTCGGAAAGCTGTAGGGTTTATAGGGGTTTAGGGTTTAGGGTTTAGGGAGCTGTAGGGTTTATAGGGGTTTAGGGTTTAGGGGTCAGGGTTCAGGGTGTAGGGTTTATAGGGCGGGTTTAGGGTTTAGGGAGTTAGGCCTCGGGGCTTGTAGGGTACATCGGCTTCATAGGGCATTTTGGGGCTTATGGTTTGAGGGTTTCGGGTCACTTTACGGCTGTCGGAGAGCTTCGGGCTCTCACTGAGTGCTGAAGGGCTTCCTTCGGGCTTTGATGTCGAGTTCTAAGGGGCCTCCAGGGCTTTACGGTGCTTCGTGCTGTAGGGCTTCGAGGGTTTGGGGTTCCGGGCTTGCTGGCTTGGGAGTTGTGTGCGTTTTCTCGGCCCTGACAATTCGGCACAGCCAGGCGAGGTTCCGTGGGTTCTAAGGCTTCGTGGACTTGCAGCTGGGGCTGTGAGGGTGCTGCCAGGGTTGAACGGTTGAGGCCTTCGAGGACGCTTGGAATGGCTTACGGGCGTTTTAGAGCTCCACGTTTTAGCAACGCTTCACCCCTTGAAGCCTTGCACCCCTAACGCTTGTAAGCCCTCGTCAACTTCAGTGGGACCGCAGTGGGTCTTGCCTGCTTTTTCGGTTTCATGCTAGTTTCACCAGGGAGGGTATTCCAAAACAACCTGAAAGGCCATTTATCTAGTCTGAAAGTACTTTATCTACCATCCATTGCACGATATAAGAACGAATTTGCAAATCTTTAGAGAACAATGTACAGGTACAATTATATAGTTTCAATCGGCGCCTTTAGGGGCTACGTCTCCTGCAGGTACGTACACAAGGGCGCAAAGGAGCAAGACCACTGAAAACTAACTGTGGGGTTTCCCCCACGTTGCATCTTTCAATCTTTCTGGAGGATCCAGACGATGACAAGGATAACAAGTCCCTACGCACTACACCCCTTGCATGCTTCAAGTCTCATTCTCGCAGAGACCAACAATTTCCACACCCTACACCCTGTACGCCCCACAAACCGTAGACTCCAAACACTTCAATTCACTCAGAATCCTGGCCTAGACCCCGCCCAAAAAAGCCCTTCTAGATGCCCGGTATCGAAAGAACACGTTTTAATGTTGTCTTGACATCCTTTTAAAGGACCTCTACACACCAATGTTCTGCCATCGCACTGGGCTGCATTGCTCAGATCTGAAGCTAACCCCTGGAGCAAGGACGAGTTCTGTAGGCCTTTGTAGGGTTGAGAGTTCTATAAGTTTTCGGAAGGCTTCGATAGTGTTGTACAAGGCTCGAGGACGAAACTATCTTTCTTCACAGTGCTTGTTTAGCAGTTGTTGAATAGTACTGGCAACAATGATAATTAGCAAAAAGGATTCTATAGAGTTGGGGTTCTGCTTGGAGGACGTGGGTTTCTTAGGTTTACGGTCTGGCGTGTTGGGTATAGATGCAGGGTTGAAAGCATTGAATGTTCAGGGTCTGTTCTGGGCTTAGGGTCATGCTTCTGACGAATGCTTCCTTCCGCGGGAAGAGGGGGTAGGATGTCGGGCATAGGCCTCTGGAAACCTGCATGTTCAGGGCATTTGGGAGGCAGCAAACAAGTCCCTGCACTATGACGATGAATCTCTTGAACATGTCTCCAAAGCTGGCCAGAAACGTACAGGAGACGACCTCGTGGTAACAGACTTTAAAATCATGGTATATCATGTTACATCATACTGTATAATGTTCTACTACATACCATACTCTACAGAATTATATGATCGTAGGCCAGGCGAGTATCAATGCTTATGGCCATCGTTTCGGCGCCATCTGGCTTACAGTAATCAATATGCCCGGAGAGGCATGCAAGACCCCAAAATCACGTACTATGCACGCGCACATGCAAATGGCCATGGGGCTTGGGGACAAGTTTCCATTCAGAATGACTTTTGGCAGTAAAAAAATAAAGCACAAGTCCAGGTTGAAGTCGTAAGACGTCGGGTGGGCCGAACCGGCAAGTATAGGCCTGCAACCCCAACACACACTCGCAGCGGTATGCTCGAAAACAAGCTACCCAAAGCCCATCACCATGTATGCAATGTACTGTAGGGGCGGGCCTCAATAATTACCGATACTATTTTGGGCGCTCCTTATTGCAGTTGTAGTAAACTGGGCCCCAATACCCTGTTCTAACTATTAAGGCCACTATATTCACTGAAACCCTGCTGCCTGGTTCGGGAGAAGAAGTTTCTTCAGATCGCGTTGCGGATGTTGGAGCCTTATCTGCTGTCTTGGGCGTGAGGGCGTTGCTTGAAGGATCATGGGCGGTTGTAAGTAAGGTTACAAGCATGGCCATCAAATGCTTAGTCAGAACTTCTTCAATTCGAACCCAAGCTACTTACAGAACTCTACATGCGACGAATGTAGGGGCCTCAATCATTACCTATCATATTTTGGTGGGTTCCCTTATCATAGTTATAGTATAATGGGACCCAAAACTACGTGGCCTCCGGATGGTCCTCCCTGACGTCTAAACCCTTAGGTCGAGAGCGTCCATGCTGTAGGGGGTCATCGTTCGGGCCGTTTTGTCCTTGGGACCTTGAAGATTCATGGCTTAGGGTTTAGAGGCTCGGAGGATTGCGGCTTACGGGCTCTGAGGATGAGGGTTTAAGTGCTCTAAGGATTAGGGCTTAAGGGCTCTACGGCTTAGGGTTTAGAGGCTTTGAGGATTAGGGTTTAAGGGGCTCTACGGATTGGGGTTTAGAGGCTCGGAGGTTTCGGGTTTGGAGGCTCTGAGGATGAGGGTTTACTGGCTCTGAGGATGAGGGCTTAAGGGCTATAGGGATTAGGGTTTAAGGGCTCTACGGATTAGGGCTTAAGGGCTCTACGGATTCGGGCTTAAGGGCTCTAAGGATTAGAGTCTAAGGGCTCTTGAGGGTTTTTCCCTTAAGCCCTAAACCTTAAACCATTATTCCTAGGGTGTGAGGTCCTTTCCCCTTAAGCCCCTTAAGCCCTAAGGTCCTAAACCGGAAACCATCATGCAGGGTTTATTTTATGGTTGATCCATAGGCCCCATAGCAGTTCCTTTTTGGGGTTCATATTTAGAATCCTACTAGGTAATCGCGAAAAGGAACTACTATGGGGCCTTTGGGTAGGGTTGTTGAAGATTAGGATCCGAGGGCTCTGCTGCAGGCACAGGATTCTGACGCTTGGAAGGGGCACCCGCCCGCAGAAACAGCTGTCGTTGCCTACACTGACACTGCAGTACCGAAGCAGTTCGGCGAGGATTCGTGGGTATAAGACACGACATTCATACGGATTATAACAGTAAAGTTAAGACTTGATGGGCCCCCTATTTCGCACATGTGGTCGATCTTGTTCACGACCTTCGGAAGATGCTCCGTTTGACTGGGCTAGCTGGGTGACTACGAAAAATTGCGTAGCTAATTCAAAACACAAGTCAGCTATAGTCAACTCTTTGTCTATCCGATCCTTGGTGTGTTCTTCGTTACTTGGACATCAGTTTTGCTGCTGATGGCACTACCTATAGTCTCCCATGAATTCCTCTTCTTGTTTACCTGGCTTCTGCATCTGTAGGGCCTTCAAAACAAAGATTGGTTGACTCCAACAGCAACCACACCAGGGAGAAAGTGCAATCCCTACCTGGGCACCCAAGCCTACACTGCACCCTGTCGCTAATGCTCTGCCCCAAGCCACAGGAGCAGGGCGAGGAAATATGCACCACCGGTGGAGAGGAAACGATTTTGATCCTGATTGCCCCGATGAGGGGAGTACTCCTGCAACAGATATTCATATATGTATGTAGTGGTTCTAGTTTCTACCTGGGCCCTGCGTGACTCTGTTGTTTGGGTATGTTTGTGTGTGTCTGTGTGTGTGTGTGTGCGTGCGCATATATATATATATATATATATGTACATATGTGTGTGTGTGTGCGCGTGTTTGTGCGTGTGCGTGTGAGAGAGAGAGAGAGAGTGCGTATCTATGCATTAATTAGGTTGTAGGGTTCTGATCCTGCAGCATGGCACGTATGACACCGATAGATAACCAGCAGTCGAAGCTACAAGCAGATATACAGGTATGAACAAAGTTCGAGCATTTCAATCCTGGGACATCTCCAGCACGACAGACCGTAAAAAATGAATCGGAAGTCTGAAAGCCTCTCAAAATTGATGGACTTTGATCTCCAAAGCTTTGTGGTTTTGTGCTCGTCCGGTTCATCGGCATCAATGAAGCCGAAGCCTTTTTCAGCCAGCGGGTCGGAACACAAGGTCCCTTAGTATCACTGGAGAAAAAGGGACTCCAAAACCCATACACACATAAATGTGTATGCATGTATGTATGTATATATAGATATACATGTATACCAATAACACATATATCATTCATATGAGCGCTTGTCAAAACTTCTTGTATCTTGCTTGACCATGGATGATTTGGGGGGTCCTATCGCTTTACAAGGATATCGTCGCATGTTTCTGTGAGGTATCGCTTTGCTTTTCTGAAATAAAGAAGACCATCAATCTCACTGATCCTACTCGTCGCCTCCCTGCCCTTCCCTTTGCTGCTCTTTACTTCCTATTGCTGCCCTGTACCTGCGCTTTACTGCCCTTTACTGCCCCTCACTGCCCTCTACTGCCTTTTAATTACTGCCTTTTACTGCCCGTTACTTCCCTTTACCTGCCCTTTACTCTAAACACAAATTGCATCAGAATTTGGCAATGGGTCACAAAACGACCTGGTGGGTATCGATTAGGGTATCGATTGAGTATCGATTCGGGTATCGATTGGTTAGCCACCTATCCAACCAACAACTGCTGCCCCAACGCATGCATGCTTTCGTAAGCTTCAGAGAGCCAACCTGTGGTCATCCTCGTCACCCATCCTCCACCACCCCACAAGCGAAAGTTTCAGTCTCCGACCGCCACACCCGACCCTGAACCTGGGGTTCTCAGGAACGACAGTGACAGGGTAACCACAGTACCAATACAAACAAGACCGACATCAACCCACATCCCTCATAACTGATGTGTGTTTTAAACGTATCGCTTTTGGGGGGTCCTATCGCTTTCCAAGGAAATTGGCAAGATCCGGCATTCCACGGTCACCCTAGGCTTAACTACAATTACGGAAGTTTTGACGGATGCTCATATGGATGTGCGTGTATGTAACAGTGTAATTTTATGCGTATGTGATCGTACTGTATGTGTGTTATTATGTGTATATATATATATATATAGAGAGAGAGAGAGGCATGTCTATTGACATACACATGCATGATTATAGATATATACGCATACATACACGAATACACGCATGTCTCCTGAACCCGACACAATTAGGGGTATTCAGTATTCCTGACCACAGTCCCTTCCCCCCAAAATAACCCTTAACCCCTAAGCCTCGCACCCCTGACCGCAGAACAAGTGTGCCTGTCAGTCGTGACAGGCGCTTGTTCTGACGCCTTTTTCGGACTGCACGGGCATAGGGCCTACGGCTTAGGGTTTTGTACTTAATCCCAAGAAGGCGAAAGGTTACCAGAACAGCTACAAACCTACACGCCAAACCTTGGGCAATCTAACCTTGCAGTAGCTACCATGAGCGACATCTGCAACTAGATACTTTTGGGAGGCCCAATAACCTTTTATCTTGACACCTACCATGCTGCTGTAAGACAAACCGCCACCCCTCAAACCCTAGTTCCCCACTAGCACCCCGAAAACGTAGCTATTTGGGATCGTTAGGCCCTTCGCTTCTAAGCCCTAAACATCCCTGAACCCGCGATTCTCCGAGTGGGTGAAGAAGCGCTCGCAGTGCAAGGAAATCTCGTTGATCTTCCCAGCTCGCAGCGGGGCCAGTTCGATCTCGGTACACCACTTGGGTTTTGGCAGCGTGTCTGGGTTAAACACGAGTTCTAGAGGGGTTCTCAGAAGGTCGCGTCAAGGTGGTCAAAGGGTCCTAGCACCCAGAGAGCCCAATCCATCTAAAAGGTGTAGCACCTCTCAGTCCGAAAGCAGTCTTTAAGTTGGGTAAGGATCTTGGCTGGCTGGTTGGTGGTAGGAGAAGTATGGGTGGGGTGGTAGTAGTTAGAAGAAGTTTCTGGCCGCAAAATTGTCATGTGACAGTTTAAACACAAAGTGCGTTTGCTTCCTAGCATTTTACCTTCACCTACACTATTAGTAGTAGTAGTAGTAGTAGTAGCAGTAGCAGTAGCAGTATAGCAGTAGTAGGAGTAGCAGCGTTGGGCACCAGCAGCAGCAGCAGAGTAGCAGTCATCATGATAGTGAAGGACTCATGCGAACCACAAACGCCTTGCATAATGAGTTCAATCCTGGTATCGCGTGCGAAGAGCGGGCACTATTCGGGATAGAATGGGATCGCTGCCTCGTGTTGCAAAGGGGCCTGGTCCTGCTTGTAATCGCAGATGTTGTAGCGTCAACTCTATCGTGTGCTACCAGTATCCGCTCTAAACTCCAGATGCAGTTTCAGGCGAGTCTGAGGATGAGGATGTAGTCTGAGGTGGTACGAGTAAGTCTTGAACTAGAACGCCCGGAACACCCTAGACCCCTTATTGCAGCAAGAACGCACCACAGACGGTTTCCAGGTTCTTGTTGCAGTTCACCGCATCGAGGAGAAGTGATCCAGCCTGCTGTCATGATTTAACAATGATTTCGCAAAGATTCAACCTGTTCAAAAAAGTACCCGATCGCCCAAGAGTACCTAGCATAAATGTCCTCGTTCGACAAAAGATCTTGGGAGCCCAGAGCACAGTTTCGGTTTTGAGCTCTTTGCAGTTCAGGGCTCTCTCGTCGCTTCAGATCTTGCAAGTCGGAACTTCAGCCTCAGGGCTTAAGAGGCCAGGGCCTCTTAACCCGAACCGCTAACTTACAGGCGACCCTGTAAAAACTGAGTGAAATACTCAGGCTTTGACTTAGGAGGGCGGTCAGTGAAGCGTGAAACTTCCGAGCCCCAGATTCTAGATGACCAGGGAGGGAACCAAAAAAAGCGCAAACCCTAAAACCCTAAACCCCTCCTGCTCTCTTCTACTGGCCTCTAGGGGTAAAAAGTTGCCGCGCACATCCAAGACTCCTGAGAATGTCTTGCGGGGCTTGGCTCTTCGGACTTTGGGGCTTCTAAGGTTTAGGGTTTAGGGTTTAGGGTGTCTGGTTTGGGGTTTAGGGTTAGGGTGCAGGGTGTGTGGTTTAGGGCTTCGGACTTCTAAGTTGCAGAGCTTGGGACTTGCTTAAGGCTCCAGTCACAAGTCTTCTGGCTTACAGGTTTCAGGGCTTCGCTTTGGTCTCGTCTGTGCGATCTTAAGACAGTCGAAGCCACAAGCTGCAATACACATAGAATCTACCCGAATCCCGGATTGTGAAGCCCTGCTCTCAAACATCAGGCCCCCTCGACTAAACTCTAGAACCTTTCTAGTACGCCCCCTAAACCCTAAACCCTAGACTCCTCTCGTTGCAGACTGCATAAAGCGCACAAACCCGACAGCCTCTGAGCAACTTCGGGTTTTCTGATAGGTGCTGACAAAGAAGAGCCCGAAGGGTCCATGTCATGATAGTTGCCGGGCTTTTGGTTTTTGCTTCGTCTAAAAATCAACTGATAAAGGGTTTAGGGGTGTTTAGTTTAGGGTGTATGAGCAAAGACTTGGAGCCTTATGGGGAGGGCTGAGGAGTAATTTGAGCTCGCAGGATGTAGGTGTTGGGCAGGGTGTTGAGCCACTGGAAACCACAAAACACCTGAAGGAGTCAGGGCCATACACCCCCAGACCCTGAACACTAAAGCCCCAAATCCTTCACCCCCGAAACCCCTAGACCTTGCAGTGCGACCTAAATCTACACTCCGGAAGCTCTGGGGAGGTCCAAGCTGCTCATGGTCGGATGCTGGCGGATGGCATCAAGCAGTTCCCGGAGCCCGCCGACATCCTCGCCGGAGGAGGTGTGCACTCGAGGGATCCGGCGTGGTTCCATCAGGAATGTGGGGCGTTTAGTCTTTCAAGGGCTTCTAAGAGAAGATCCAGAGTGTTCGGGGTTGTAAGTGGGCTGAGGCCAGAGGAAAGATCCACCCTTTCCAGCTTACGGGTGGCCTCTGAGAAGACGATCGGGAGCTTGGAGGAGTCTTGGAAGATTCCGGACTGAATGCCAAAACCCTAAAAACCCTACGCCCTCAACCCACGAACCCTAAACCTTTAACCCTACACCCTGCACCCCAAACCCTGAAGCTTAAACCCATGAGTTGACCATCACCCTTCGCAATACGACCACTCCTGACCAAGCGATCGATCCTGATGCAGAAAACGGGCTAGTTACCGAGCACTCACCGTCGTTCTCGTTACTTCAGGGCCTGAGAATAGGATCTTATGCCTGTACCACCACCACGCAACCTAGACCCGAACAGCTGAACTCTAAACCCCGGAACCCACGAAATAATGTAGGGGCCTCAACAGTTAGAATAAGGTAGTGGGCTCCCTTAATAGTATACGTCTAATAAGGATCCCTAAGACTAATATTTTTAATTGTTCAAGCGTCTATAATGTTCTTATAAAGCACAATGACTGCAATGCAGCTTCTCCCGTTCCCAAGCGCTTCTTGGCCTTATCCATGAGGCCTCGAGGGATTCGCAAAAGAACTGCAGTTGCTAAGCCACAGTCACGCACCATCGACCAGGAGGCCATGAGTGCATTCAACCCAAACCCCCCAGGTACCTACTATATAGGGTACTAGAGCCCTTAAGGCCCTATATAGTAGGTACCTGGAGGGTTAGGGCAAGACAAGAAAGACGAGCGGTCCTGCTGGTAGGATCCGTAGAACCCGGTAGGAGGATTCCTGGGCTGCAGGACATCAAAGCCTTCAAGGCAAAATATACATATACCTGGAACGTATATATATATATATAAACACACACATATGTGTATATATATATATATATGCATAGACTGTTTTGGCAATGTAGCGACAAGTTATAGGTATTATCAGAACCATGACTTGTCAAAGAGACAATCTTAGATTGAGCCGTCTCAAATCTTAGCCCGGCGCTCAAAAGACTACACTGTCACAAACAACCCCCGAACGATCGTTGACACGAAGACCTCATAACCTCTGTAAACCGAAGAAGGTGGCTCATGCCCTAAATCCCTAAACTGCAAGGACGCCTCACACCCTAAACTCTAAATACTGGACGAACCAGCCTTCAATAACAAAAGCCCTCAACTACCAGCCCTGAGAACTCCGGCAGCCATGGTGACAGACCCTACCCTACCTCTAGTCTCCATTGTCGTTCCTTTTTTTGGCTTAATTTTATGGTTAGGATCCTATGATAAGGTAACAGAAAAACAGGAACTAAAATGGAGACTATAGGCACAGGTAGGATCTGGAACCCTCCGCAAGCTTGAAAGCCAAATGAAGGCGCTGTCATGTCGTGCAGAAGGGCACCTGAAATTCCTAATTGAATCCAATGCCAACACCCAAACCCTCCAGGTACCTACTATATAGGGCCCTAGAGGCTCTAGTACCCTCTGTAGTACCTGGAGGGTTAGGGAAAACCCAAACCATGAAGCCATAAACTCCAAAAAGAAGCCCTGCAACGTCCATGTTTGCATGAACCACTCAGGTTCTCTAAACTGTGAAAGCAAGTCCCCTATAAGTCCCAACGTCCGACGTGAGGGCGGCGGCATGTTCTCCTTGGCTGCCCCTTGGCAAAGAACGTTGTGCACCTTGGTAGGGTTTAGGGTTTCGGGCTCACCGGCGAAAATACAAGTAGATCTTCGGGGATTGATATTTGGGGTTTCCGAATCATGGCAAGCAAGAATTAGGGCTTCGATGTGGTCTTGAATTTCGAGCTGTACCGGAAAGTATATGGCCAACCATAAGACTTTAATGCAGCATATAGGAGTGTGCTTTACGTATCCCGAAAAGTGCATTGGGGCGCAAAAGACGGCTCCTAAGTCTTCATCAACTATCCTAAAAGATCCATGCCCAAGAAAGCTCTATATCACTTAAGGAAAACTCTTAATTAACTATCCTAAAAGATCCATGCCCATGAAAGCTCTATGTCACTTCAGTAAAACGTTCTTGATGATGGGTATGAATTGGGCTCTCTGGGCAGACGGCCGCAGGTTATAATTGTAACTGGAGAAGTATCAGGAGTCAGAGGGTTTAAGCTTTAGGGAGTTTGGGGTTTAAGTAGGGTTCAGGGCCAGTTTAGGGTTTTGGGGGATGAATTAGGGCTCAGGGCCGGTTTGCGGTTCTGGGGTTAGCGCGTCAGGGAGTAAGGGTTGGAGTTTGGGTTTAGGGTTTAGGGTTTAGGGTATGCATGCCCGCAGAATCTACGACATAAGGCTCTGCGACATGGCAGAAGAAATAGCAAGTGGAATGACCACGACCCGACGTAAACCCTAAACAAGACCCAAGCCCATGCCGGGCCAAGCACTGCCATAAACCCTGAAAGCCCAATTACAATCTAAACCCTAAACCTTTATACCATGCAGAGCAGCAGAACGACAACACACCAATGACAACAATAGCAATACGAAGCCTGTTCGGATTCAGCGATCAGATGGTGCTCAACTATAAGGCTCATCGTGGTTCCTGTCTTGATTTCCTCGGAAGTCTCGTGAGACCCCACCTTCCAAACTGGTAAAAACCGCAAACCGTTGAACAGGGGCTACTTTTCCTATACCCTGAACCCTAAACCCTAAACCCTAAACGCCCTAAGCCCTAAACCCTAAAAGCCCTAAACCCTTCCTGAACCCTAAACCTTAAAAGCCCTAAGCCCTAAACCTCCTAAACCCTAAAAGCCCTAAACCCTTAACCCAGGGTACCAGCTCGATCTCTTGCAGGGGTGAGCTGGTCTTCCGCAGGAAGGCGGCCAAGGCCCTGACGGCATCCGGCACTTTTAATAAGGTTCACTTTAAGGTATATAGGGTTCCATAAGAAGGTCCCCTTTAAGGTAACTTTTTGCGTGGGAGGAACATGTCCGTAGGTTTTTAGGGCCACCGAAACCCTAAACCCTAAAAACCGCAAACCCTAAAAATCTAAACCCTAAACCCTAAAAACCTAAACCCTAAACCTTCAACCTTAAACCTTAGACTCATAGGATTCATGGGGCTGGCTGTAGGGTTTGGACTTGGGGTTCGGGTCTTAGGTCGATTTGCCTCCCAGCTAGCAGGGCGAGGCCGATTAAGGGCGTGGGTTGGTGGTTTCGGATTAGGGTTTTTCTAGGGTTTAGAGGTTTGGGGTTTAGGGTTTAGGGGGTTTGGGTTTAGGGGTTTAGGGTTTAGGGGTTTAGGGTTTAGGGGTTCATTAGGGTTTAGGGTTTTGACACTTGGTGCACTTCTCGGTTTGTGCTTCAATAGGGTTTAGGGTTCAAGGCATTCCGAGTTGACCGTAAAGCCGTCGTCGCTTCGGGATCCAGTTTCTGGAGGTAGTGATGACGCCTGAAATCTGAATTTGCTGAGAAGGCCGGAGCAACACGAAAGAAGTAATGGAGAGCCATACCACAATAATGCCAGTAACAACAGTCGATATAAACCTGCAGGTAGCGGTTGTCATTGCTGGTAGCATGCGAAGGTTGGGGGAAGGCTTGAAGCCTTGGCCACCGCAAGCTATATCCCTTGCCCTATACCAGTACTGGTCTGAGCAAGAACTAAATTGGATGATCAATCGATAGCTGAAGACCTCTTGATGTTGGCTAGTAGACAGGGCTGAAGCAAAACTCTCTACCCTACATGCCGGAAAACTACAAACCCCAGACCCACGTGAAGTTAGTAGGGTTTTAGGGCGGTGCAACCTACTCGAAGGATTAGGGGGCTTGGATTCGTAGGTTCTTACGGAGAACCTGCGTGCTACGTTCCCTGAGACACCAAGAAGTAATTATGCTAGTTTTGAGTTTTTGAGAGGGTAGCTCAGCAAAACCCCACGATAAACTGCAGATCAGTATATAATCTATGCCTCGGGTTATGTTAACTTCGGTGCAGTTCCTGAACAGTTCAAGACGCCACCAACCCTCAATCCTACATCATACCTGGGTCTCGCACAGACAACCTTCTGGGCCGATATAGTTCTTGTTCAGTCGCAGTGTCCGCAAGGATGCCACCTGCCTTGGCCGGATAGATTCAACATTACTCCTTTTCAGGCTCTTGTATGGGTATACTATGAAGGTTGCTATGAGGCCTTGTCGAGGGTCTAGGATCATCACACTGGGCTTTAGGATGTGCTCCACAGAACCCCGAAGCCCGCCTCTTCAAGACGCGGTCTCCAAACATCGAACCGCGAAAGCGCAGCTCAGGCTGGATCAATTTTGGGCTATATCTGTGGCAGCTAACTACCCAGCGACGAGAAGAAACAATCGTGAACACAGGATGCAAGCCTGCAGCCAACAAGTTCTGAAGGCATAACCCTTCAACCGCACGACTTGTGAATCCTCAGGCCCGGGGGATTCATGAAGCCAAGATTTAAATTAACTCTAAGCCCTACTCCCCGTGCACCCGAGGCCTGCATTGCTATTCCCGCACCTTGGCCTCCAAAGCCCAAACTGTCAGCCAAGCAAAAGCGACATCGGGTCCTGCTACTTTACTCTGGTGATGCCTACTGCTCACAGTGCACATCCCACGCCGTTGAAGGCAATGTCCTAGGCACCAGAACTTGAACCAACAGCTCAACCCACAGAAGTTCATGCCAAGCTTCAACGTTCGCATGGTGGAAATACCTGGGCGTTGTCGAATGAGCACCGTGCAACGTGTACCCACACTAGAACCCTTGCGCGCCTATGAAATCGCACACTGCGTCCTATGTCCTAGCTGAACTCCAAACCTGACGGAAACATGACAAATTCTCTTGGGCGTAGGGTTTAGGATGGGTACGCCCGAGATGACAATCTGTCAGGAAATGGTCCCTTCGCTGCACAGTCTGGACCAAACCGTCTGTCTAAGGCCCATGAGTTTGCCATAGCTATAGCGATACATACTCTCACATATATGTATATATATATATATATATATATGTGTGTGTGTGTGTGTGTGAGTGTGTGTGTGTATACATATGGCATCCAAAGAAAACCAAGAAGCAGCGTATCTCGGTTATTGAAATTCAGGGGTGCATTTTCGGGTGTCCTTGTAGCCTTAAGGTCTGCTTTGACCCCATATTTCCTAAGTTTTAACTAAGCCCTACTAATCCCTAATCCGGGTCCTATCCTAAACCCTAAACCCTATAAGCCCTATAAGCCCTATAAACCCTATAAGCCCCATAAGCCCTAAACCCCAAAACCCTAGACCCTAAAACCCTAAAGCCCTAAACCCTAAAGCCCTAAAACCCTAAACCCATCCATGATCAGGGATCCAGCTGCCGCTGGAGGAGAGGCCGCCACCGAGGAAAAGATGTTGCAAGGACCGGCTGCCGCGCAACATCGACAAGACCTGGTTAGGATTTTGGGGGGTTTGGGGCTTCGGAGTTGGGGTTTAGGGCTTAGGAGTTGGGGTTTAGGGTTTAGGGTTTAGGGTGCAGGGTTTAGGGTTTGGGGGTTTAGGAGTTGGAGTGTAGGGTTTAGAGAGTATTTCGAGTCGAGCTGAAAATAGAGGGGGCTTTAGGCTTTAGGACCAGAGCTCCCAAAAAGACTCCTCCAAATCCTAAAAAACCTCTAGGTTTCAAGTTGGAGGGCACTTGGGGCATCGGCCGAGCTCCAGGCGAAGGCTCGCTTGAGTTTGGGATGAAGTCATCATTCTAAGTTTAGGGTTTAGGGTTTAGGGCTATGGCTTGGAACAGTGGAGCCGAATGGGGTTCCACCGCGACGCCTTGAAATCTAAGTCAGGACTTGGAAAACTGATCTCGCTGTTTGGGGCCCCCGGTTTATTCAATAGCTCGAAAGTGTAGAACTTCCAAACGAGTGTTATTTTTGCCGGTGGACGCTGGACCTGAAGCTAAATTTTACTGACCTACCAGCACCTTAGACCCACAGCATTCCCTTCCATCTTCCCCGCTTCCAGAAGGTACCCTAAGCTATGAATTGCAGCACCTCTTGTCGGATAACCTCCATGTATGCTTTTATTCACAATTAACAATTGAAATACCCTCCTCAGAAAAAACAACGCAAGTTCAGAGTCTTATGCAGTATAGGCCCCAAACATGCCAAAAGCCGTCCAGGGGCCGTGAGGATGTTCGTGTCCGTCACCCCCAGAGGATAGTCCACAGTGGAGCTTGCTGTCGCTACCGGCCTTGAAGTGGATCCGGCGGCAGTTCGTCGATCCTTATTACTCGCGGCCCGGGCAACATGACATGCATGTACACGTTTCTTGCGTATACATCTAAATATAGCAGCAGTAACCATGGTAGTCGGAGCAGGCAGAATACGAGCACGACAAGTAAAAACGATGACCAACCTTCGAAACAGCAGCAGGCTAATGCGGTCTACGGCACGAGTCCGACGCTTCGGTCCGAACCCGGAGACCCTAAATCCAAAGGCGGGTGAGGGTTCAGGGTTTAGCCAGTTTAGCCTTCGAAGTAATTACCAACTTTATTTGAATTTAGACTCTGCTGATCGACCAACCCTAAACCCTAAGCCCTAAACCCCAAGCCCCAAACCCTATCCTAGGAGATCTCTTCAGAATTCTGAAAAAGCCCATGTGCGACCTTGCTACCGGCCCCGAGGACTCCTCCATACTGGCCGCGGCCTCCCCATTGGGGAGTGTGTTGTTGGGCTTGGGGCTTATAGGGTTTAGGGTTTAGGGTTCAGGGTTCAGGGTTCAGGGTTTAGGGTTTAGGGTTTAGGGTTTAGGGCGTAGAGGGGGTATGTGCTTCGGGTTTGAAGGTTTTGGGATACTTGGGGAGACTTCATGTCATGTTTAGGCTTAGCACCGTATTGCAGAAGGGCCCCAAGCCAAAGCGGCAAGATGCAACGGATTTGAGTGCTAAGGGTCCCAGGTAAGGGCCCCGCCTGGTTGGGCAGACTGTCATTAACATGTACAGTAAACTCAACACCATAAACCCTGAACCTTATAGCAAACAAGTATCTGATAT
Source organism: Symbiodinium sp. CCMP2456 (assembly GCA_905221635.1). Lineage (NCBI taxonomy): Eukaryota > Dinophyceae > Suessiales > Symbiodiniaceae > Symbiodinium > Symbiodinium sp. CCMP2456. Next base: position 71,740 of record CAJNDV010014625.1, read on the forward strand.
CTAAAACAGCATGAATGCACCTGCTCACAACAATAGACTTTCGTTGGGAATCAATGCCCTTTCGCCCCAAAAGCCCCCGATGAAACCGCAAACCCCTCGACTTGATACTACACTGATTTCCGAAATGATCACATGAGGACACCAAGAACCTTTTAATGTTCAGTAGATCACGGTTATCATCAGCAGGTCAGAAGAAGCAGAACAGGGTTGAACAACCTGATATTCTCGGGCCCAACAAGAACGGACCCTTGTAACTTCTTGCAACCGGCCTCTGAGAAAGACTCGTCCGAGATGCACTGGGACTCGGATTCAGCGTCCGAGCTGGGTGTTTCCTCAATGACACCGGGGTTCTGCATTCCTTCTGGTTCAAAAAAAGGTCTTTTCCAGGTTTTTGTTTTTAAGGTTGTTTTTGGAACTCTCAAAGAGCCAACCCCAGATTCGTTCTTTCTGGCTGCAGGGGTTAAAGCTTAGGACGACCAGGAAGTACGGGCTTCGGGTTTACGGACTCATGGTTGACAGGGTCTGCAGACTGCAAAATCCGACCCTGCGCTGTCTTCAACGTCTGATGCCTAAATCCTCTGATCTTAACCCCAAACCCCCAGAAAATTCCGAGCACCTAGCCATTAAACTCGAGACCACCCCCAAACAGATCATAGACACAACGTCAGCCCTAATCAAAGGTCCCAAGAGTCGCCGCGGCCTTCATCGATCGTTTCGGGGACCGTGCTGTACCTTCCGACCCGTCCAGAATCTCACGAGGGTGTGGGGTTTGAGGGCTGAGGACCCTAAATCCTTTAAAACCTTTGCAGGGTAATGTTGGGGTTCCTTATTAAAAGTGTAGTATACTATGCCCCCCAAACCCTATTTTAATTATATCTAATTATTAAGGCCCGTAGATTATGGGTCTTAAGTCTTGGGGCTTGTGGCATTAGGAATTTTGTGGAAGGCTTGCATGTCGAAAGTCTCAGTCGAAACGAAAACTCAAAAGGAACATAGGGGCAGCAGCAAATAGAATCGGGTTTCAGTATATTATAATACTCTTATGTTGGGGAACCCTGAGAAACGAGTTTCGGGGCCTGAAGTCTTCAACATTCGGGGTGGCTCTTTGGTACACCCTGACCCCTGATCCTTAGACTCCTTTGTTCCAGTCAGCAGCTTCATTCAAGAAATACCTCCCGTTTGCTAGTGGTTAAGCAGATTTTCTCGGAGAGTGTATATGATAACAGCCGCAGGCCGTCAAAAACCCAAAACCCAAACCCATAAAGCAACAAACCACAAAACCCTAACAAGCCCCAAACCTCAACGCCCTAAACCCTGATCATATCTTGCATCTGGGGCACGTGCCGAGCTGAAGCAGGCATTCCCCCAAGACAGTGCCCCAACATGAGCCGGAGGAGTGTTTCGCATCTGTAGCTATCGACAAGTCGCAGAACATCTGAATGGATTGCTGCCACCAGCCTGAGTCTTCCGTTTAGGGCTTAGGATCAACTGAAACCTCCTACTTATAGCGAACCCCAGAAAGTTGGAACACAGATTTAGGATGATTAGTTCTAGGATTCCCTATACACTATAGCCATCTTACGGCCATGATATGAGGCTAAGGATATTCTAACTTTCCGGCTTCTACTCTATAGAGACTTCGTGACTCCGTACTTAGAAGTTTGAGAGTTAAGCTTTTGGAATCATGGTTCCTTTGTTTCAGGTCCAAGAGGGCTACAATGATCTGGTTCGAGGCGTTACAAGTTCCAGGGCTTATTAACTTGGAAGCCTGAGAACGTGTGATGCAGGTAGGTAGGATTAAGGATGCTTTTATATCATGATTGCCCCACCTAGTATAGGGGCCTTAGTAATTAGAATAGCGTTTTGGGGCCCAGTTTACCATAGTTCTAATAAGGACCTCCCCCCCCCAACATAGTATTGGTAATTATGTAGGCCCTTATATTGCCTTCATCCTGCCTTTGGAGGCTCCTGACAAGCTCAACGAACAAGGACTCGCCACGGCATAAAGGCCAAAGTCTATTCCTCGAACCCTCGAACTCCGAGCATCCTGCGCTGCCTGGTCAGGCTTCACCAAGCATCTTAAAAACATCTAAACCCTAAACCCTAAAATCGTGAAGCCATATGTCCTAAGTCTAAGCCCTGCAGGCCCCAACCCTGAAACCCTCGGCCGGGCCTCGAACACCAACAAAAAAAGCTATACGTGCACACAGATGATGATGAGAACATTGAACTAACTGGCGCAAGACAGAGAAGGCATGACCCAAAAAACATTACAAACGCAAGATAAACAGCCAGGCTAAGTTGAAACGTACAAAAAAACCACCCAACATAAACACAGGCCTCCGACCCTAAACCCCAAAGCCCCGAAAGGCCCTGCATCATAAGCACTAAACCACCCCCCCCAAAAAGGCACCCCCACCCCCCCAC
>CAJNDV010014636.1:40710-54614 GCA_905221635.1 Symbiodinium sp. CCMP2456
TTCTACTTATTTAAGGCCCCTACATGAGGGTTCGGGTCCGAGGGGCTGGGTTCAGGGTTCGGCGTTTGTGGATTTAGGGTTCAGGGCTCAGGGTGTAAGGTTGGCACCGTTTGGGGTTTAGGGTTATAGGGGTTTAGGGTTTACGGTTTAGGGTTTAGTTGCAGGCTTCATCCAGGACTTCGTCCAAGAGAGGCCCGAGGACCAGAAGCGCACAAAAGCAAGACCCGTATCAACCCCGGGAGAATCCTCAACGCCGAAAGCCCGAAACCCTGAGCCATACGCAGGCCCCAGCTCGCACAACCCTGAACCCTAAACCCGAAACCCAAATCCTGAGCACTGAACCCTAAATCCTTCTGGCAGAAAGTTGAGAGCTTCCTGGTGCTTCCTACCGTTTAGGGTTTAGGGCCTAGGGCCTAAACCCGAAACCCTAAACCGCCTAAGTTTAGGGTTTAGGGCCTAGGGCTTCTGATGCTTAAGTCGGAGTCAAAGAGATCGTGAGGGCTCCGGGCTCGGAAAGCACCCCACCACACCATTCGAGTTACTATCGCCCCTTGGGTAGTTCTCTACATGAGGGTCCCTTTTCAGGCATTTTCAGGTCCCCAATACAGTACGGCACCCTTTACAAACCCTAAACCCCCAAACCTCTAAAACCCCAAAGCCCTAAAGCCTTAACCCCTAAAACCCCAAAACCCCAAACCACCTAAACCCTAAAACCCTACCTAAAAACCCTAGACCCTAAACCACCTAAACCACCTAAACCCCTTCATAAACCCTTCAGGCGCCACAGGGATCCGAGCAAATCGATCAAATTCTTCAAATCCGGCCAGGGCCTCGGATTGAGGGGTTTTAGGGGTTTCAAGGTTTAGGGGTTTTCGGCGTTTAGGGTTTTTAGGTTTTGGGTTTCAGGGTTTAGGGTTGTAGGGTTCAGAGTTTTAGGGGTTTAGGGTTTTAGGGTTTAGGGTTTAGGGTTCGAGTTTGGGGCTTATGGAAATTTGTTAGGGATTTGGGATTATGGGATGAGGACGTGAGGGGGGTTGGGACTTAGGGGATTTACGAAACTCTGGGCTAAGATTGGGGTCGGTGCTTCGGGTGTTCGGCGTGATGAAAGGGAATTCGATCTAATGCCTAGGCACACCCCTAAATCCTAAAACCCTAAAGCCCTAAAACCCCAAACCCTAAACCTTAAACCTTCAGCCCTGAATGCTCGCGGAGGCCGGGCTTCATGGTGGCCAGAAGCAACCTGTCCACCAGCCTACGTTGTCCGAATGTGCGGCCTGACCGGATCGTAGCGTTTCGTGCTTGGGGTTTCTAGGAGTTACAAGTCTTACAGCCTGTAGGTTTACAGGATTTACAGGGTCTAGGGCTTCCGGGTGTCAAGCTTGGGGCTTAGGCATCAGGCACATGTTTCGAGACCCAAAAAAGTCCGTAGTGTAGGGCTCTCAATCATTAGAGCTGGGCTTTGGATATTCCACGCATTTACACATTGTACCGTTTCCTTCAAGGATTATAAGGGGATATTATCCGATTTGCTTGTGCCCATTGTTGCATACATATAATATACTTTCGTCAAAAGCACCATAAGGGGATACTTACCAAGTATTCCGGTTTCGGCTAAACTCTAAACCCTAAACCGTACCCAGCTTGCAAACATTTTCCTGAGGATGGCCTGCCCTGGGGGACAGCTCATGGCAGACCAGGGAGTCAGGGACATGTGCGAGCACGGCTACGAAGGTGGAGCCTGTAGGATCCTATGGATCCTTACATATGTATATATATATATATATGTGTGTGTGTGTGTATAGAATTGCATATAATTATGTGTGCTTATACCATAATAATAATAATACCATTATACATACATACATATATATATATATATAGAGGACGAGGGAGCCCGTAGGATCTTGATTGGGGAATTCCCTAGACCTTCAGCTCTATAAGCCAGCGCAGACCGTCGGAAAAAGTCACCTCAAACGTAAAACTGAACCCTAACCCTAAACCGCAATTCAGGGTGTACTGTGTAGCACTCGGGGTTTGGTCTTCATCGGAGCTGTCTGGTTTTGAGGTCCGACGACTCATCACACCCTCGCACCCATCACGAGCACCCCAGAGATCATGCCAGGAGTCGACGCTAGGTGACTGATAAGAGAGAGTTTCGACAAAACGCAGCAAAGCAGCGCCTTTCTGCGAAGCTCCATGCAGGTTCTGAGATCTGGTGTCTGATTTTGCTAAAGATCCCAACGGCGAACCTAGTTCAGAGCACGCCCCACAGTCTTTCCCACGTGGTTTTCGAAACCAACAGAGGGCCAATATGTTGTGCCCAGCAACGGGGCAGGTCACGGCTGCGTTAACTGCCAAAAGAGCAGCCATGGCCGCGTAACAAACAACCCTTTCGAGTCACGGCAGCAAAAAGGGGGTGAGATATCCGCAGACAGTAGACAGTAGGATCGCGGGTCGACTTGCAAAGCTTTCGAAATTCCTGCGAAGAGGACCATGCCGGAAGAGTTCTTATGGCACGGGATTGCCCCCAGATCTGGACAGTCACGTCAAGAGATTCTTCGAGGTTTTGTCTGTCCCCGATGATTCAATTGCTCCTTCCTTGGGGCTCGTGTGGTACATGTAATGTACACACAATGTGCATATATATATATATATATCCATATATATATATATATGTATATGTATATGTATATGTACATGCATACCTACACATATTACATCATACGTAGTATAGGCACACCTTGCAGAGCAACAAACGCTTAATGTGTGGTGTACAACGTACCATCATGGAAAACATATGTGTGTGTACGTATAATCTTACACACGCATATATATATATATATAATATACCAATAGTTGTAGCAACATGCTGTAAGTTAATATCAAGGAGTACGTCACGGTCTCAGTTGTAGCACATGAGAACAGAGCACAACACGATGTATCATACATGCATACATACATATACATACATACATACATACATACATACATACATACATACATACATACATATGTACATATATATATATACATTCATACATACATTCATACATCTATGGTACGCCACTCATGGCAAGCAGTTTCAACAACATGTAACACGAAGCAGTTTATCACATTAAAATTTGTATAATTGAGTACATCACAGTCTCACAGGTTGTAGCACATGAGAATATAGCATAACATAAAGTCATAAAGTATCCATCATACATAGTTACATACATACTTACATACTACATACGTACATACATACATACATACGTACGTACGTACATACATACACACACATACATAAATACGTACATACATACATACGTACGTACGTATGTACGTACATACACACACACACATCCGAAAATGTTTGGTACCTCTATGTCCATGGATCTGCCGTCTTCGTCTTTGTGCAGGCAAAGCCAATGTAATACGCATGTATGAGATGAAGCGGAAGCGGTGTGGACGTGGGGTTGTCAGATGGTTTGCAGTACTTGTAAAACATGCTGCCATATTCTTTTCGTTGTGTTGGCAACCTTGAGCTTATGCAACGAGCTGTCTAATCACATGGTTGGCTTCAACAAACTAGTCTCTATGTTCTCTCCGCAATGACACAGTACACAGCATGCTACAATTTGTAGTTCTTCAAGCTGCAGTTCAACTCACTTCTCTCTATGGTAAACGTCTTCATATCGCTTCAAATCCTGGAATTTGCAAAAGCAGCTTCTTACTTCACATGTTCGTTTCGTTTGGAAACACGGCTTAGATTTAACTTTTGATGCGCAGACTTTGTGAGTTTTATCGCATGATCAACATTAGCAGCATCTATGCAACCACACACACCTGGGTGTCACATGTGCGAAGGTTCAATGCGGACATGCAACACCGAAAGTTGTACTAAAGTAATGGACTGGTGCACCCACCGGGGCATTAAAGCCGGTGTATTGGAACTTACAGTGGATCAGGCTTTCGGTGGAACTGTGTCCGACTGATCTTCTGTAACTACATATTAGGATGCTGTCCCAAAGCACACAATATCATATAAGATCATGTAGTTCAAAAACCTAGAAAATAACAGATAATAATGTACTATTTCAGAGTAGAACAGCATGGAGCACAATAACGTATGTTTATGTGCATCTTTATACCGCTATATAGGCTGTATATATATATATACACATGCATATATGCACTTTTTAAAGATGCATATACCTACATACAAGATCGACAGCCTTATAGGTGGATAGAGAGATAGATAGGTAGGTAAATAGTAGATACATAGATAACTAATGAATGAGAGAGGGAGGGAGAGAGAGAGAGAGAGAGAGAGACCGAGCGAATAGGCCGCCCTCCCCGACAAGCTCACAACACAGTACAGGCACCTAGTCTTGTATTGTAGGGCAGTGAAGCTTGATAGGGTCTTCGAAACTGAGGCCTGCGCTGCCTGTGCCGAAAGGCCCTTTCGCAAGGCCCCAGGGGTGTACTCGGGGTTTCTAAGCCGTCGTTTCACGCCGTGGGGCTTGGAGGGCTTCGAGGTTTAGGGTTTAGGGGTTTAGGGGGTTTAGGTTTCAGGGTTTGTTGTTGTGTCATTGCTATGTGGCCGCCGGATGGCTTTGTGGTTTCTGGTTGCAGATATGGGTGGGCAGTGTTGTCTGTTGTCCAGATGGGACGGCATTTTCATCTGGCATTCCAATGCAAGCCATGATAGCGAGATACCTTTCATACGTAGCAACTTAGCAAAAAGGTATATGTTTGCAAACATAAAACTGTATATATATAAAATAATAATATAAGATAATGTTATATATATACATATATATATATATTTATTTATTTATTTATACACTTGTTACTCCAAATCTTCCGAAGCCTGTCAGCGCGAGGTCTTTCAGTGGACCTGGTTCATCCTCCAGTCTCTCGGTTCGGTTTAGCGCTTTCCGGTAAGCCCTAAAACCCTAAACCCTAAAGCCCTAAACCCTATAAACTTAAACCTTAAAACCCTAAACCCTGAACGGCGCAGCAGGGAAGAAGCTGTGACGGAACGCCACCTCAGCAAAAATGTCTCCTAGAAAGAGTGGGAAGGGCGCAATTCGGCAGTCAAGGAAGCTGCTCGCGACTCTCCTAGTCAGAGTCACAAAACCCTAAACCCTAAAACCCTAAACCCTTAAACCTTAAAACCCTAAGCCCTAAAACCCTAAAGCCCTAAACCCTATAAACTTAAACCTTAAAACCCTAAACCCTAAAACGGCGCAGCAGGGAAGAAGCTGTGACGGAAGGCCACCTCAGCAAAAATTGGGGCTAATTACGAGGTATAGAACCGTTAAGGGTCCAAAGGACCCAAATGTTAGGTACCTAGGTTTCGGATAGTAGTTATGTAGGTTACGATTTGGGAGAATATGTGATTATTACGTGCTTGGATCTTTACGCAACAGCAGAGCCTCCAAAAGGAAGCCGCCTGGTGTTGCGAAACCACCTCACGCACGCCCCGACATCTCTTCAGGAATTCGGGAATCTTTGCGATATCCGCATCAGGTGGGCTTCCGGCATTATTCACACGGTTTCAGCTCTTCGCATTGAGGGCTCATCGGCCCTGTGATGTGTTTATAGGACTCGCGGGGTTGCGTACCTACATAAACCCCTCTAAAGCCCAACGTAACGTCGATATTACACAGCCCCAAACGTCAGAGAAACCCAGCTTTCATAGACAAATCCACTTGGTTGGGGACCCTTGCGTTTGGCAAGTGGAGTTGCGGTTATAGGCATTGTTTGTGGATATAACGACGGTTAGTGTGCGCATCTAAAAAGCCGGTGCATCACGGCAATGGTGATGACGATGATTGTCAAGATGGCGCAGTGTTTAATGGTGGACATGATACAGTATCTATAGCTAGTGGTTGGGTCCCACGGGTTCTTTTTGCATGACCCATTCCGATCAGGTGTTGTCACGTCTTGGTTTCACTGCTAGAATCTCAGCAGCGACCATGGCAACGACAACGACTACTACGACTGCCACAGTTACTACTATGACGACGGCAACGACTACTTCTATTGCCATTAATACTGCTACTGAATTGCTGCTGCTACCACTACTACTACTACTACTACTACTACTACTACTAGTAGTTGGGGCTGACCAGGAGCTGACAAGAGGCAGTAGAGGCCATGTATNNTGCAGCTTGGAGGCAATCCTCGATTGTTGCGCATCGTCAGTTGTACTACTACTACTACTACTACTACTACTACTACTACTACTACTACTTTTTATTTTTCTTCTTCCAGACTGCGATTGTCGTTATCCGTATCACCAGCTTTCACCTCCCTGATGTTTGCTTCAGCTCCCTGGTGCAAGAGAGATCCGAGCCTGCCAGAAAACCCCTTGAAACGGCCAAGGCCAAAGCTCATGACATTCCCTAACCTCCCAGGTACCTACTATATAGGGCACTAGAGGCCCTAGGGCCCTATATAGTAGGTACCTGGGTTTAGGGTTAGGGATTTTGAGGCCCGAAGTTTTCGACCCGACGGCCTTTGCCGTAAATCCCTTGCATAATGCTCGAAGCCTTGCAGGTCTTGGAATGAGATCCGCTGTTGCGCAGGTGTGCTGATGGTCGAACAGGAGAGCTACAAGAGCACCATCCTCACCAATCAGCTCATGTGGCTCGAGGGCACTATTGCTTCGTGAACATACTTCGTTGGATGTCGTGTGAAACATGCCAGCCAGTGGAGACAGAGCAGCAGCAAATAGATGTTTCGAAGTATCGCCACTGTCGCCATGACCGTCATCACCGCCGTTGTGGTGGCTACAGCACGTTGTCATCATCATGCCCCTAGTCACCACATACCTTAGCATTAACGGAAATGGTTGAACAAGACGAGACATTCAAGCCACAGATTTGGCTGCATCGCCGAGGGCAGCACGGTGGATCTAAGTCTGAACACACGCTGAAGACAGCAATGATACAGATGAGCTTTCTGCTTTCATGCCCACACTTGTTGTCAACAATGTTCCCAGAAATCAATACGTGGGGGTTTCCAAAAATTTGGGACCCTAATAAAGGACCCTAAATAATAGGTTCCTTATTATAAGGACCCCAAAATAAGGTACCCCTTATTTTCGGAAACTGCCATATGTGGCGTCACGATTTCGGGAGTGGCTCTCATTCTGCACCCAGGTCCTACGTCACGGTGTCCCTGCCGGCAACCGACTGAGAGTTTGGTTTGCTTTCTAACATGCCGGCATACAGAAGCTATTCTGGAGGTAGTTGCATGGCGAGGCATTTTCACCGTTCAGGTAAGCTTAAATACTTAGTTGGAATGGTTGCTGATTGCTGACTCGGCAATCGTCAGACCATCCTTGGTCTGCCAGATGCCTCGCCACCGAGGTGCTCACTGCCGTCATGTACTCGCAGACGTTCCGGAACACGGCAGAAATCGTTCAGGACACGATGGGGACATGGATTCCGGATTCGGTCAATCTTTCAGAAGTTAAATACCAATAGCGAGAGATGACTATGCAAGCCGCCTTCCACGTGCGCAGCATGAGTTTCCATACACACTCAGCGAGTGCCGCGAAAGCCAGTACTAGCATCAACAATAGCGACAGTCACCATCACCACCACCACCACCACCACCACGACCAGCGCTGCCACCAAAACCACCACCACTGCCACGACCACCGCCGCAGCCCCCAACCCTACCCGCCCTACCCTCCCCGCTCCCACAAGCACATCTGCTGCAGCAGCAGTGGCAACAGCAACCGTACTGTAGGGTGTCGGGTTTAGGGTTTTGTGTTTTAGGGTGTATATTTGAGGGGTGCTAGGGTGGTTTATGCAACAGCAACACAGCAAGAAACAACAATTCCATTGTGGTTCTGGCAACGACTGTTACCACGGATGCCAAGGCGACTGTTACCACTAAAGAAAGAACCACATGCTTCTTACGTTCCTGCCGATGCACTACTATTGTTAATATTGTTGCTCCTTCTGCTACTGCTACTGCTAGTTCTCCTACCACTATACTTCCACTGCTACCGCGGCTACTGCTAGTCGACTACCACAGTGGCTGCTACTCCTCCTGCTGCTGTTTTTGTCGTTTCTCCATGCATACTACTGCCTCGACCGGTGCTGTTGTGCATGCTTTTGTCGCAACAGTAATGTAGGGGCTTAAATAAGTACCTATATTATTTTGGGAGTTTCTTATTATAAGTATAGTATAATTGGCCCCAACACCCTATTCCTATGATTAAGGCCCCTACATTACCCGAGCATGGAGAGATCCTCAGTGGCACAGGAAATCTTGCACACCCTCCAGATTCCCGTGGAGATCGCGGATTCGGGGGGAGGCCTTTCGTGTAGCGATACCGTGAACAGAAGCAACAAGAACAGTCATGCGCAGTGGTTCTATGCCGACGCCAGCCGCATCAGCAGCATCATCACCTCATGGCTTCTCCCCGGGTGATGCTGGTGCTTGCAGCTGTTGCAAGAGCCGAGGTGAAGGGCTATCGGTTCAATGCCTGCTGGGTGCCTCGGCCGCATCGAATCTGTCGTCCGTATCAATACGGTTCCTGGGTATTTAGGCTTGCAGGTCAAAGCTCTGATGTCTTATGGTCTTATGGCATGCGAATTTGGTGAAGAGATTCTTCTAGCAGGCTACATCGGCCTGAAGAAAACACTCTACGGAACGGATGTGGTCTTCGCTGCGACGGCCCTGTGTCTCATGGCCATTCTCGGATGGCTTCCTGGCCTACATCTGGTAGCTTCATTGTTTTTTTGGAATTTAGGGCTGAAGGCTGTTCGGGCTTACGAACGAAGTAAGCTCTTCAGGGCTCGGGGTTTTCGACTTTACGTCAGAGCATGCTTAGCCATTTTGCAGGATCAAGTCTTTGGGTGCGAAATCTTGAAAAACTCCGCTGGGGTTCCCTAAACCCTAAACCCTAAACCGTCAAGGCTCGTGGACTTTTGGTCGGCGGTGGTGGTTGGCTTCAACTGCTTCTTACCGAGGATCTGTTTCTGCCTCGGGAGGCAGAGCCCACGAACTGTGGTTTAGGGTTTAGGGTATAGGGTTTAGGGTTTAGTGTGGAGGGGGAGGGATACAAAACATAGTGACAAGATGTAAGAATCGCAATAGTAAAGAGGTTGACAGTACAATAGCAATAATTCAGATAGCTGTCTGCATCATCATCATCGTCATCATCATCATCATCATCATCATCATCATATTGATACCTGCAGGAAAAAAGCTCCCAGGATAATTCAGTACAATACCGGGTGAGCAAGGGGGACAAGGATCGTTTGGAGCGGTGTTAATGTTGATGAGGACGATGAAGGTGAGGATGATGGCAGTTGCGATTTCCCCTGGTGGTACACAGAGAGCAAAAGGACCATGTACAGGCCGTCCACCAGTACAGATGGCGCAACTCTGCTGAGAGAACGGTGGGAGATCTATTAATAGGAACGGAAAGACTTGCTAGTAGTGTCACCTTCTGGTTCCCACTATCGGACGATGATCTACCCCAATACCCTATTCCAATCAAGCGGTTGTGCTGGTCATGCCTTCAGCAGCTGCTGCGTTTCCCCGGCTCGACCCGGTGCTCACGATTACGATGCTTGTGCAACATCAGAAGTGGCAGTAAGCACAGCACAAGAAATACGGAGGCTGCGAAGCAAGATGTTGCCTTCTTTCTCATGGCCCTGAAATCCTGGAAGCTGTTCCGACAGGCATTTGGTGTGCTACCGCATGCTGCCGCAGGCGTGGGACCCCCCAAAAAGGTTTGGAAAGGACAGTGATTCAGCAGATCGAGCCCAAAGGCAACTGGAACTTGTAGCCGCGAACCTCGTGCGCTTCTGTGAAGGGACATACCTTGAAGCCCTGCACGCTGACCCTGCACTGGCAAGCGATCATCAGACGTGTACACCTCTGGATTTAGCCAGTTTAACACAAATATATCTAAATGCACCCGTGGGTGCTTGCTTTTTCTTTACACACACACACACACATACAAGTTACATACATGCACATGTATGCATCCACATGTGTGTATGTGTGTATACACACATATATATATATATATATATGCACACACATGCATGTGTGTGTACGCACGCGCTATCGAGCGTCGTCCGCACATTGACTTCCTGCCTGCCCAACCTTGCTAACTTCATGAGCAAGCTTCAGATGCTGTTTGCCGCATGTCGCTCGATGCCGACATGCCCGTGGAGATCCCTGAGCCCTAAACCCGCAGGCCCCGACCCGCCAAAACCCTAAGCCACAAACCCCTACACCACTAAACCCGTGAACCCAAAACCCTCAACCCTAAATCTCAAGTCCTTAACCCTCAAGCCTTAAACCTTCAACCCTTAACCCTCAAGCCTTAAACCTCCAACCCTAAACCCTTAACCCTCAAGCCTTATAAACCTTTCACCCTAAACCCTTTGCCCCTAAACCCTGGTTCCGGAGGCCCAGGGAGGTGAAATGGTCTGCGGCTTTGAAGAGGACGTGCCTCGTTGTCATTGTCGGGTATAGCTATGAGAAAGCTGTAAAAGTAAATTTAATACAACTATGATATAGCTAGAATATAACTCTAATCTGACTATACATCTTCTTCAGGTCTTTGGGGTTTCGCCCGGTTTTGGGCCTTTGGGTTTAGGGTTTTCGAATTGAGGCTTTAAGGCTTGGGGGTTGTGGAGTTGTCAGGTTTGGAGTCACGACAAGGCCCAAATTAGCTTGGCGAGAACCTCGTATGCCGGTAGTCTAGTTCTTTAGGCTGCTATATTGCTCAATCTCCCTGGCTTCGCATTCGCTTTGGAAACAGCATGCAATCAAGCTTTGTCTCCTCGGTCCTTCAGAACTCCGCTGGACACTGTACACATATACGCGGGCTCCTTACTATAAGTATATTGTAATGCATCCCCGAGAAGACCTATTCCAACTATTACGGCCCATTATGCTACCTCTTCTGAGAGTTCAGCTCCTGCGCCTGACAGACTGCATTCCGTATATTATAGGATACTTCAGGGAGGGTTCAGGCAGTTTAGGGTTGAGGGTTTCTCCATGTTATAGGATACTTAAGGGAGGGTTTTAGGGTCTAGGGTTTCTCCATGTTGTAGGATCCTTTTAAAGGAGGGTTTTAGGGTCTGGGGTTTCTCCATATTATAGGATCCTTTTAAGGGAGGGTTTCAGGTTTTAGGGTTTCTCCATGCTATAGGATCCTTATAAGGGAGGGCTGGTTGAGGGGGGAGCGGGGGTACAGAACTTTTGGGTACCTGTGGAAGCACTAGGTTCCGTTGAGAGTTGACCGGCTGAATGTAGGGGCCTAAATGATTACCTATGCACTTTTTTTTGCGGGGGTCCTTGTTATAGATATAGTGTCAAGAGCCCCAAAACCCCATTCTAATTATAAAGGCCTCTATATTATATACCCTGCCTCGGAGCCCCCTTTCTTAGGGACACTCCTACCATAGGAATGCAGTTCATTTCGGATTCCCTAAACCCTAAAACTCTAAAGCCCTGAACCCGAAACCCTGAACCCTAAACCCTAAACCCTACCATAGGAATGCAGTTCATTTCGGATTCCCATGTAGGGTGCAGGCTCTCCTGGGCTTCAGTGTCCACCGGTCGCTGAAGCCCTGGCAGGGTTTAGGGTTTATAGGGTTTAGGGTTTAGGGTTTAGGATTTAGGGTTTAGGGTTTAGGGTTTAGGGTTTAGCCTCTGAGGCCCACATCCCCAAGCCGATGGCATGTGCGCGGGCCCCGGAGTAACTTTATCAATACTGCAGTGGGCAAAAACCAGATACCTAAACCCTAAACCCTAAACCCTAAACCCTAAACCCTAAACCCTAAACCCTAAACCCTTAGCCTTTCCAAATGACTCGGGATGCTATGATCTGCCATTGAGGGACTTCATTCAGGAAGCTTGTCCTGTCCTTACCCGTGCTAGCGTTATGCAGAGGTCGCAAGTGCGATGACCATAAAGATAAGACGGTTTGATCAAGTGTACGTCTGTTGGAGCTAAGCATCGGCTATATCGGCTGCAGACTGGCGTCAGTCGTTTATGCCAGGTCTAGACGGAGAGGAAACAAGCAGAGTCTCAGTTGCGCCGATCGTTTTTCCTGAAATGTGTCGATGCAAGGAAGCTGTATGTTCTCGGCCGGCAGGAACAGCATCCCAGCATAAATGCCAGCAGCCATGTTACAGCAGAAGCGACGCTGGATTGTCTTTGTTGTGCCTGCCTTTTATAGTAATATTTATACTTATAAAGAGTGTGCAAGAACGAGACGTGTACCCAGATGAGCTTCGGGATGCTGCGTGAACTGCTGGGCTATAGTTCCTGCACATGCAAGCTGGGGACAAGTATACCTCCAGACGAGAGGGAGGGGAGACACAAAAGCTGCAGCCCCTAAACCCTAAACCCTAAACACAACAAACTAAAACCCTAAACCCTAAACACAAAAGACTAAAACCCTAAACCCTAAACCTCAACCCCTAAACCCCTAAGCCAGGACCCCAGAGGCCCAAGAGCAGCAAACCCCAGAGCCTCAAATCCCAGCAATATGGAGTTTCCCAGAATAAGGGGTACCGTATTTTGGGGTCCTTATAATAAGGATCCTACTATTTAGGGTACTATATTAGGGTCCCCTATTTTCGGAAACCCCCATATTGGAGCTTCGGAAGAGAACAAACCACACTGCAGAGCCCAATTATGCCTAACCCAAAGGCTCCATGTATCTTTATAGTAGATACTTAGGCCTTAAAGGGGTCCCTATATAGGTCCTTTAAGGCCAAAGTATCTACTATAAAGGTACATGGAGCCTTTGGGTAAATGGTAAGGGCCGAACTCGGCGAGCACGATGCACGGAAAGGTCATGTGGAGTCGTTGCTTTTGTGACAAGGTGATGATGGTTGTGTGCTTCGTGGTCGGCGCCGGCATGTGGGCCGCACTTTCCTCGGATACAGACCGGCACATGATATCCGAAGAGCGTCAAGATCAAGAGTGAAATGAAATTGATCAGTTGTGAGCATCTCTAACGTCGAGCGCATACCAGCTGTGTAAGAACTCAAAGCATTCCTGCTTGTTTGCATGACCGATGATGTCAAGATGCTGCTGAGACTGCTGTTGTTGTTGTTGCTGCTGCTGCTGACAACGACTACGACTGCGACCACGACGACGACGACTACCACTCCTACTACTACTAACACTATAACTACATACTAACTACTACAGTGAAATCCCTGTATAAGAACCCCACTCCGTGAGAGTAACCTACCCTAAGGTTCTTACTTTCTCTTACCTCTGGTTTTGCCGGCTGAGTAGTTAGGGTAGGCCAAGGTTCTTAACCGCGTCCTTATCTAGACGCAGCGTGTACCTTGAGCCAACATGGCCACGGTATCTACGCTTACCTACCCTGCCCTGCCCAGCCACGCACAACCCGGCATTTTCCATTTTGAAGTTTTGTCCACCTCTGCCCCCAAGCCCACCCGCACCCCTGCCCACTCCTGCCTGCGCTGCCATTGCCCTGCCCAGCCACGCACCATCCAACCCCACCCGCAGGAGGAGCCGTACAGGCAGAGCTACATTGCTGATCAAGAGGCATATGAGCAGCACAAGCTGCAGCAGGTTTTCAAAGGCAAAGAAGCAGAGTCAAGCCAGCGTGGCAGAAGCAGAGGGCGTGGGACAGACTTTGCTCCCGTCTCAAAGCGTCCAGGAACCAAGATGCAGGATGACAAGTCCGAGAAGCCGAAGCGTGGCAGGGGCAGAGGGCGTGGGCAGCGTCTGTTCCCCAGGCGTGCAAGAGCTACCGACTTTGAGGATGACCGGGACGACATGGACGTAGCCGACGATCCCACAGCTGTTGCTCCACGCACGACAGTAACAGGGCTCGTACTTTCGCACACAACCCGCTTTTGCTCGGTATTTACAGTACT
>CAJNDV010014647.1:1174-26509 GCA_905221635.1 Symbiodinium sp. CCMP2456
GTGGCCGACGGTGACTGGAGACCCCCTTGCGATGCGCTGGCATATTCGCAGGAGCCGCCTTGAAAAGCCGAGGCATCGTCCGTCCAAAGGCCCATGGATGCTGTTACCACCTCGCTCATGGCGTGTTTGTGGAGACCTTGCCTGGCTTGCAGCATCAGCGACCCCGCCGTGGAGCTGCAGCTCTCGGTGGCAGCGGCCAGACCCAGCAGTGCCCAGGTCAACCCAGCGAAGCAGGATGCCATGGCCAGCAAGAGAGGTTGTGCGATTGAAGCTGCAGCAGCTAGGAATTTCGACCAGTTGCTTGAGCCGTCGCCGTGTCGGTTTGTTGCGTAGCTTTCGATTCCTGCGGCATGCGCGGACAAGTCTCGTCTGACGATCCTGAGCCCGCTGCTCTGCCGACTGCCCTGTCGTCACGGCAAGCTCGGTTGAGACCGATGCAGATGTCTCGCGGGCAAAGCAAGGCACACACGTGGACAAATGTCGTGCGATGCACTTCGCGCCACTACAACGACCAGCCGACACCATCGGCTGAAGTTTCTCTTAGAAGCGACGATGCATGTATCGCCTTAGGCAGCATGCAAGAGATCTGCACGTTGCCGCCGTAGTTCGACTCCGGGATGTCGGCTCGGACCTTCGCACAAAGCTTTGACAGAACGATTGCCCTGCGCACTCCTGCAAGAAGTCATATCTGCGCTTTCCACCGCCTTGATGGTGATCTCGAGCTTGTGTGGTGTCTGTTGCTCTGCGAAAGGAAATATCCTGCAGCAGATCAGGCGGTCGAAAACTTTCCAGAGAGGCAGCTGGCGACTTCCAAATGCTCCATTTCTCATGGACTTCGGGCTCCAGTCAAAAGCTCCTGAAGGGCACGCGGAAATCGCCAGTGATGCGGTAGTTCATGACCTCTGCCAGCAACTGATGTGGTGCAACTGGGGGACGGAGAGATTGTAAGAGGAAACCTAGGGCACAGCTGCAAATTCGCCATCCGGAGGGTAGAAGGAAAGTGTTCGAAGATCCGAGAAGTCCTGACTCACGATCAAAGCCGGACAGGTCTCCCAGGAACTCTCTCCTTCGTGAAACATCTACATGCGGAAGGAATGCCGAAGCAGTCCTGCAAGTCCACGCACTCGTGGAAGTTGCAGTCGTCCAGGATCACAGAACCATATCCTGGCCCCAGGCAGTAGGCGATCTTCAAGCGAAAACGGCTTGGTAGCACAAATTTAAAGTAAGATGCTGGAGTCATCATATCTGAATTAGATGGCCAACTAATCATAGTCTGGAAGACCACCAGTTCACAAACCGAACTGTTTTATACCGATTCCACTGGTAATTCAGCGAGAGCCCTCGTAAACAGCAGAAACTTAGCTTCCGCTTGACAACCTCCGTGGCTGCCACCCAGGTCCATGTTCTTGACCACGATGTCCTTCTGCTTGCGACATGCGAGCGAACGAGCACACACCACCTGCGCAGCCTCGTTTAGGGCCAGCTTGAGTTCTGGATTGCCCATCAAATATGACCTGGAGCTGTGCAGTGTGGAGCAGCATGTCCAGCGGGCCCCCTGACTCGGAAACTGAGCCAAGGGCTTCATCTGGATGCTGCCGTCAATAGCACTATTGATGACAAAACCGTTCGAGCTCATAAGAACCTCCACAACGGCTGCGAGCATCAACTGGGTTTAAGTGCGGCCTTAATCCCGTCCAGTGCCCCTTTTGTGATGGTGGGCGCACCGAGATTCTCTCCAAAATGTCTACGAAGATCTCATTCTTCTTGTTCTTGGCATCATGCGTCGGACCGACCTGAAGACCGCGAAGGCGAAGGCCCATCTTGTTCGCTGCCCTTTGAGGCCCGCACTGGCCGGTGGACAGCGTTGCTGGGCACTGTGCGCGGATTCCACTGGGGCAGATTGAGGCCAAGCCTGAGGTCCAAGAGGTTGTTTTTACTGTCACAGATTACACAGATCAAGGGTGTGGTGCTTCTTGGTCTCCACCGGCTCTCTGAAGCCCAATAATGCGGCTGCAAGTATCGAGGGTTTCCGACCTGATAAGGCCTTCGATGGCCAAGCTTTCTTTTCTTGCTTCATGCGTTAGGCACCTGGCTTACGCTTGCGCTCGAAGGCAAAGCTTGAACAAGGGCATCAAGGGCCCGAATCCCGTTAGCAAAAGACTGGGTTCGGCAGCAGGAACAATTGCGAAAGCAACTTCTAACAGCGTTCATAACGCTGCAACGGCCGAGGGCTCTGCTTTGGCGCCTCTATGACAACTGCCTCATTGTGGATGCAAGACCTGGCAAGCCGGAACAGCGAGGGCTTAAGTTCTCCTTGCTCTCTCATGGTCAATAGGATGCCCTTACTTGATGTTTTTTGCTGTCATGCTCCCCTGCTCATGGGGAATTAAGGGTGATCCAAGTCCAAGATGGCATGCAATCGGCCGGGAATGCTTCAGGTGCTCAGTGTTCGTCGTCTGTGGATAGCCTGGGCAAGCAGGACACACCAGCACCGAACTGCATCTGCACTTGCTGGGTTTCCGGTCACTTCAACATCGAAGTTGACAATGTCTTCAGTGCTGCTGTTGGCTGCAGACTGCACTACACACGCCCTCAGGCGCCGACCGAAATCCACCATTTCATCGAGAAGCTCATACACAAGCACAAAGTTTTTCCTGTGTTTCGGGCTGGCAAAGGCTTTCACAGCTTTGTCCTCAACTTCCTCACGAAATCTCGTGGGCGTGAACAGCTGTGCAAATTCGCCCGTCCTTATGCTCTCTTCGTTGAGCATCCCGCAGAAGTCTTTAAAGACCTGGCGCTCGAATCCCTGGTGCAGCCGATCCTAGCGTTTCCTCCAGGCTGCAAGAACCTTCGCCATCTTCGTGAGGAGCTCCACCACGGCGGCCGGGGATATGTTATGACATGTAGTTGCCACGAAGTACCTGAACAAATTCGAAGGCACGCTTTGTAGCCTAGCCCAGCTCGCCCCGCATCTTATGCAACTAATCCCTTAAACACGATGCAACAGTGGGATGCAATCCGTTCTTCTTGATGAAGACATAGGTGACCTTGTGTCATGATGTCTAATCTCTAGTCGCTTGACATCTGGACTGCTCTGAGCAGGAGGCCCCATCCAAGTTGAAGATTGGGGGAGCGTCGCCGTGCCAGAATTTTACCTGCTCAAGCCGGACCCTCTTCTGCTCCCCAGAATCTTCCAGGAAAGAGAGCCTTTCTAAAGAAAATCTCCGCAGTGCCCTTCACGACATCACCGCGGAAGTCTCGCGTGATGATGGTGTCGCCGCGCAGGGACAGAATATAAAACCTTGGCAGTGCAACGGTAAATTAGTATTGAGTCCAAATCGGCCTGAGATGACACTAGCTCTAGTAACAAATGTTCATGCACTGGGGTCCCAGAATATACCGGCACTGCCCTCTCTGTTGTGGCTTTGGCTGGCACTGTAGCACAGCACCGGAGCTGAGGTGTCGGCTGCGAGATCATCCGGAGCACGCCGCGCAAACGCACGAGGTGACTTTGCCGGGGAAGCTCTAACAACAAAACCTCGTTTTCCATTTCACTTGCTTGCGAAAGCCTGTTCGCACAGTTGCAGAAGTTAGCCAAAGGGCAACCAAGCTGGGCCCCGAAGTTCCTGCTTCAGATTGTCGGTGACTTCACTTTTTGACAGGACCCAATGTCCATGGTGTCAGCTGGAACGGTGGAGCAGGGTGAATGATGGGGTTCATGTCAGGCCACAATCTCACACGGTACGAGCCAAAACGGGTTCCCGACATGATGCAACTGGAATGTTCGAGATTGCTGCAAGTCACCCACTGCACTGCCAGCTCACACCGCCACACGGGCATTGTTTTGCACGCGGGTAAGTGTCGCCCTCTCAGCATCACCCCCCAGGCAGTTGCTGGCAACAGCCACGTGGGCACCTGTGGCGAGTTTCTGACACCGCTCCACAACGTCCGATTTGGAAAGACATTACAACAACGTAAGCTCACTCTCGCTCTGCGGCTAGTCCGCAGGGGTCCGCAGCCTGCGCGATAGCTTGAGCCACATGTACGAGTATGTTAACACCCACTGGCATGGGACCAATTCGACACTTTGCAGGATGCTCCCTTCTGACAGCCTCTGTTGAGAAGGTGGCCTCGTGCAGGTGGAACTTTGTCAGTAGATAAAGGGCAACAGCGCTTTCCGGTCCTGCAACTTTTAGCAGTGCTGGCTTCGAGACTTTCTTGTTACTGCCTGTTGTGACCGCTTATTAACAGCAGGGTCCATCGTCGCACGAGTGGATACTCTCAACACTCACTCTCTCAGTAGGCCACTTGGGATCGGCTCCGGCGGAACAACGCGCTTGATGTTCAGCTGCATGTGACCACATGCAGCTCCGTCCTTGGGGTACTGATCCTTGAACTTTTGCAAGTACCTATTCAGACACAAAGCATGCCATGGATCAAGTGCAGAAGAAAGGCAGCTGACCGTGAAACTACGAAAAGACTATCCTCCTGAGAGGTTCCACTTGATGGGCTCTTTAGCCCCGTCATGAAGCCGGATCGACTGTTTGGTCATGGTTTCTGTGAGTCTATGAGCTTCCTCATGGCCCGCGAGGTCTCGGGCATGTCTTGGCTTGACGACAAGATCCACGGCGCGCACCAGTGGTGATGAGCAATGGCCTCGGGTTTCTTGGAAGGGCATTAGGACCTTTAGGATTCGGATGTCACGCCTTCGATAATATCGATGCAGCCAGAGAGCTCTTGGCCCGATATTGGCAGCCTGCAGTCAGGCCACTGCAATAGGTCACGACAGAGACTGGTTGTATGTGCATGTCGTTGTTCCTGTCTCTGAGCTATTGCCCCCAGTGCATTCCGCTACGACTGTTTCCTGCTGTTGTGGTTGTTGTTGCTGCTCTGCACTGCGTGGGCAGGCTGGAAGCTTTGCAGCAGTTCGCAGGCCTGCTTTTGGGAGCTATGCGACACAATGCGTTGCAGGAAACAGAAGACACGGCATGGTGTGTTTCTCAATCTAGTGCCGACCCTGCATACAGGCTGAACAAGGCCCCAGTCTGAGTTCGGGACGGTGCACAGCGCGAAAGTCAGCCCTGGCAGGGCGAAGCCCATCGCCTCTGCGGCGCAGAGCGGGAGAACATCTGCCAGAACATGGACAAACGCTTGTGACAGAGAAAGTCCCAGAGCCGAACCAGGGCATAGCCGGTCCACTCGACGATCTCCCCAAAGAAGTTGGCACCTGCACCGTGACAATGTGTTGCAACTCAGCAACTTACGAGGGCAAACTAGGAAGCCCACGGCCACGCACCGAATTCCCCGCGCCGGCCTGGCCTGAGATGTACTCAAACATTCCCCCACGAGGCACTTTGTACCTCAAATACCGCCAACAATCCGCTTCTCACCTGACACTGTCTGGGGTCACCCCGTCTCGCCAGGCTTCCTGTGGTGCAGCCACGCTGTCTGCAACTCCAAGCACGCAAACGTCTCAATGTGGCCTCAGGTTTCTTAACCTGTGGTCTGCATCCAAGTTGATGCACCTGAGCTTTGCCAACCCTGCGCCGCATCTCAATACTCAAGATTCTCCGAAATGTTGAGTGAGCTCGGCACAGTCCTATGGCCCAAAGGACGATACCGGCCAAAGTCCTGCCCAAACCACTATCTGCCGAGGTAACTAATCGCACTCGCAGGGGTGTGCCTCCATGACATTGGTATCACCAAGAACCTGCTATCGGTCGCTCTTCGCAAACGTAGCGAAACTGTGAAACCCTGGCCTTGTCAGGCTTCTGCACTGGATATAGCCATTGGCGGCACAGAACCTGAACATTTGCCAACTCGGGATGATTGCTAGCCCAACTACGAAGTAGCCGGAACAAGATCCGCCGACGCTGAAATCGACCCCCATTCGTCAGAAAACAACCTTTCTGCGCATGACCTGTGTTCTCTTGGCTCTGTCGCGAACAAAAAAGACGTGAGTATTGAAGTACATCACAGCCGGTGTTCTCCGAACAATTCAAGCTGTTCGAAACTCCCTCAAACATGAAGAGGGGTCGACGAAGGTCCCACGACCCGGCCAGGTTCAGGGTGTCGCGGCTGTCAATATATACCTGCCCGAACTGAGCTCCTGACATCATGGACATCAGCATGATCGGCAATGGCACGGGCTTGGAGCCTTTCCTTGCTCAGTTGCACTTCAGCACTTGCAACATCTCGTCTATTCGCTCCAACTCTGCTGGGCCAAGTTTCATCCGCAAAGGGTAAATGACAGAGCGATTCACCTCGGCACTTTGCAAACACCACAGTCGCCCATAACACTGCTATCGAAATCACAATGCAAGGCTCGGGCATAATGGACAACGAAGCACAGCAGCAAGGCACAATTGCCCGAACCTGAGCTCAAGTTGAGTTCAACATGATACATGTCCCGTAGCAAATCGCAGATTTTGCATCAGTGACAGGTGTGATCCATGCTCGGCACCCAACGGCCCGTGGATGCCTGGTTGGTAATGCAGCGACAAGGTGATAGTGTGCTCTAGGAACAGCGCAAGCTGGCCCAGTTTCACTGCTGTTGACCGACTTACTTAGACTTATTTTCGATAGGAAGCCAGTGTCTTGATGCCATTCGCAGATTCGCTAACACGAAGTTCGTGACAAACCCGCAAGAACGTCCTGGCCTCGTTTCCGGTGGCCCAGCACAGGCCAGCCGCGATCAGAGTGGGGCCTGTAAAGTGGCGCAGCACACGCTTCAAAACACGAGCACTGTTCCATGGCTGCGCGACTTTGAGGCGGTGACACTCCTGCAACACCCAGGCCTTGCCAAGCGCCAAAGGATTTGAGGCCGGTTGCAACAGCGGCACTGCCAGCAAATATTGGTGTTGTGTTGAACGTTAATCATACTGTCCGTGTCGTCCAAGAGCGAACGTGAAGCGGCTACGATGCAAGCAAGGCGGATATGACTTGCAATGCCCTGATTTGACGCCCTGAGAAGAGCGCTGTCCGCGCATTGATGTCGCAGGAAGCCAGCGCCTGGATCAGCCGGCCTGGCCGGAAGCTGACAAATCCAAAGAGAAACACTGGGCACTTTACTAGAGTCGAGTTCCCGCAGACATCGGTGCCTTGCTGGCCAGCGCTGCCTGGGAGCAAAGTGGCACCGTGGCGGCTGCATGCTTAGCATCTACGACAAAGCCTGCAAAAGAAACCATCAGCACTCCTGTATGCTTCGCTGACTTTTGTTACCGGTGCGGTGTGTGTCCAACCACACTTGGCCCGGTCTGCATCTTCTCAGAGATTTTGTCAGCCCAGTTGCTGTGATATCTGCCATAGGGAGCTTCCACCTGTCCAAACCGTCACCACATGATACCACGCCCTGTGTGCGACCTGACTCGGCTGGCACCTCGCTTCTTTTTGACGCGTCCGCTGCTGCACAACAAGATTTGGGAAAACAGAAGCCTGCAGCAGTTGCTTGAAGAAGGGAGCCGCTCGCCACGATGACGCGAGTCAGTCGAGGCTCGTCTAGGTAGACAGCAACATGCTCAACATTTTCGATATCTAAAGCTTTGATCTGCGCTTTGTGTGCCTGTCTCTCTGTCTTAAGGGGCAAGGGGTTCAGCGACTGGAAAACTCGCGGTGAGATAAGAGCCACTTTGGCTGCTTTGTCTGCACAGCAGTGCAGTTGTGCTGCAATCACAAGCTTGAAAGCAACCTCACACGGTGTGAAGACCTATCAAAGTGCTCGCACTTGAGTGCTCCTGTGTCGGGGCCTGCTGCATGCTCGGATTGCAACCATGCAAGATTAACGGACCGAAACTTGCCTGCAACGCAGGTCTGGGACTTGTTGTTGCGACACAGAGACACTAGTACACCTGAGCGAAATTGGCTTGCTGACATGTTGCTAGCTGAACATGCTGGCTCGGTCCAGTCGTGAGACCACCTTTGCTTCCAAAGGTGGCGTCGTTTCTGCTGCAGGCCAAGCCTAGCATACTATCAGCAAAACGACTCGGCCACGAGGCACCGAAGTGCTCAAACGTTCTGCCGAGCCATGGTGAGCTCCCCAGGTACCAGGGAGCCAAGGCCAAAGCCTCTCAAACCGTGGAGGTGGTGCCCTGCGCAGATGACGATGCCGGCCGCCCGAACATGCCTCAAAAACAGCTTCATGAGAGCTCCTAAAAGGGAAGGTCGCAAACTTGCAGTGAAAACCGGGACTACTTCGGAATGATGTCGCCCACCAAGCCGCCAGTGCGCAGCCAGTCGCTTGCGACAGACCAGCGATTTCGGCTGGAGAAAAGCTTGCCTTGATTCAGGCGGCAACCAACGTCGAGTAAAAGAGATATTTCAGCAGCACTTCCTCTCTCCGTCCGTGCGAGGCGCTGAAGTAGGTCGACCGCCAAATCGCGAATCCGGCGGGTCCCATGACTCTCAGTTGGTCCTTCCACGGCAAGGCTCATGAGGACCCTGCCCCCTGCCCACATCATGTGGGGCCAGGCTCATGAGAGTCGGTCCGTGTCACCATAGAGGGATCGCCACCACATATGGTCCGTGACAGAGGAGCGACCCAGCCTAGGAAATCAAAGCTGAGCAAGCAGTGAATGCAGTGCGTCCGACCTTTAAAAGGGACCGAAGAGCTTGATGAAAGCGTTCGGGTCAATCTCTGCCGCACCCTGAGAGTCGCCAATGTAGGCCATTGTGCCCTGATGACCTCACAACGACTTTCCAAGCCCGTCACAGGTCGCAGCAGCACGTCGTTCCGCAGAGGCTCGGATAACATCCACTGCAGGCTTCTACGGCAAAGGCCGCGACAGTATTTGAAAGGCGCCGCTTCCTCAGTTGGTTGTGGTCGTGAAAAAGCTTGCCGATCACATTGGCTGCGCTTCTCTGACAGGTCTTGAGATATACGATCCTAGTCCCGATTAAATGATATATACTCGTATTAAATCATACGATCTTATATTGTATTGTATCCCTACATTAGTGCGAGAATTGCTTGACTAATGCAGAATTAAAATGCTTGTGTGTGTCCTTCCATAAGTGGCTGGAACATCGGTCCGATCTGCAAAGCCTGACTGCTAAACAGAACATCACTTCGTTCCAGTTGTTGAGCTGTGCCGCTGGGTCGGAGATGAGATGCTCCTTGCCCAAGCGGAACATGCGCCCCAGGTACTTGCCTTACAGAAACTCATCGGCAAATCATTGAAAATGTCGCGGTGTCGTGTCGGCAGAACCGCTGCTCGCATCTGTGATGCAAGCAAGAGGCCCTGCTGATATGCCACCTCCAAACAAGGCCGTATTTCCAATTCACTGCAATTTCTTGGGGCGCGGGCAGCGGGTGTGATCACAAACACTCTGAACACTAAGACCGGCAGCCTGCGCAGTTGGTGGCTTTCCACTGACGGCACAGTCACCAATCGCGAAAACCTGGACCAGAACTTGAGCGAATTGCCAGGTGGATGTGAACAAGTTATGGATGCAGTGTCTGAAAGTCGCAGCAAAACTATGCGAGCCTCACCGAGCTTCGTGCCCTTGACTCGCAAGCACTCGTCCACCAACAACCTGGAGAAGCTGCCCAACTCACACATGAAACCCAAAAACTTCTTGTTTGCCCGGCACAGCAGACAAAAGCAACAACAACACAAACAAGTCGAGATCTTCAGGCATGCTGGAGAAGGGTAAAGCTGAGCGGTGTCTTTTCATCATAGTTCCGTGGACAAAGCGGGTGGTGCTGAATTTGTGTCCCGAAATGATAGCCCGGTGGCCCACGCCGATCTGTCTGTCCATTCTCCTTCCATCACCGGTGATGCTCAACAGACCAAGACTGTACAAACATGCAGAAGGTTGCACAAGCCATGTGACGGAGTTCAGCCCTGCTTCGCGTATTGCAGGCTGGAAGAGAACGTCTGCAGCAGAAAGCTTTTTCTGACCGGAATGGCATCGGAGTCCTTGCCAATCTTCTCGCAGACTGACCGGGTGAAGGGCCTTTTTGTTAAATGGCTATTGCCATGCTGTGCTCTATGCCATGACATCACATCCTGCTGGTATAGCCTTGCCACAGTGAATCAACAACGTTGAAGCATGCCCCGCCTCATGCCGACACCTGCCACCCACACGAGGATGCCGTAGTCCATGTCGATGACACCTTCCTCTCCGTGTGTTCACGTGTTCGGATGTTGTGGGTCATGTTCCGACGAGTGTCGCTGACAGAGCGGAATGACAACCAAATCAGGTGGCGAGTCGATGAATCATGTCATGTTTTTTAACGTTAAAAAACGTGTAGACTCTCGGTGCCCGAAGCTCTTTCACGTCGTGCCTTGGTCTTTAAGTGGACCTTCTCCGGCTCCACCTCTTTGACCATGGCATTCCTGAGATGACCAAAGATGCTTTTCTTGTCAATGCTCGAAGCCTTGCAGATCTGGACACGAAGCTACAGGGATGCGAAATAGCAGTGGCAGGGCGTCACCACTGTTTGCAACCCCGACATCAAGCAGCCGTGCTGACTCAAACGTTTGCCTCCAAGGTTCAACTTCACGTCCACGCCCTGGATCAGGACAGCATAAAGAGAGAGAGAGAGAGAGAGAGAGATATATATATATATATATAAATATAATATAGATAGATGAAGCTTCACGTGGGACCTGCCTACTTAATTACTCTCTGTCTCTCTGTCCATCTCCGGGGGCAAGCAGCCTCCCAGCTCCAAAAGCCAACCTTTGCCGTTGGTATGGGGGGATGACTCGTAGTTCTGCTGAAATGTGGAGAGTTTATGACATGCAAAGCACAGGTCAAGGAGTTCAGGAAGGCTGCACTCATCAACTGACAACTGCGCTATCACATTCAGTAGCACTAGCTGCCGACAATTGAGCAGTACAGACCAAGCCACTCGCTCTCTTCTGTCCCTTGCTTCCTTCCTTCCTTCCTTCCTTCCTTGCCCGAGGAATGAGTCCGAACTAGTCGGACGCACCTTAGGCGCCCCCCCTTCCAAAGAAAGAGACATTGGGTCCCTTAGCGAAGAAGTCGGTCTACTATGCGGTGCGGTGTCTGGCTGTCGCTCCACCCCGACCCTGCGCACTCCGGCTCGTCCTCGTGCCCTCTATAGCACTGTCCTTAGCCCCTGTGACAGCCAGCTCCCCCTGCAAACTGGAGCGGCTTTTACTGCCACTCCCTCAACTCCGCTGAATTCCCTGCTAGCAGGTCCGCTACACAAACTTCGCAGAACTTCACTTGTCTTAGCTTCGGGATGGCTCTAAGCCAGGGCCTGGCTGGCAAGGTGGTCTTGGACATAGCTGCCTGGGCGCAACACAACGTTGCAGTACGTTGCATGCAGGGCCATGTAGGGCTCATCAAAATCATGACACTGTCTTATACTGTCTTGTCATAGCAAGGGGCCAACAGACTTGTGGAACATGGTCAGGAGGCCTGGGAGGGCCTCCACAAGCGTGACCTGATGAAAGTGCAGGTGCTGCAGGTACAATAATCTTCGAAGTGTGTGGTGCTGGCCTGGAAGTGATCTGCGATCTTGGGATACCGACCTGGTTGTGTCAACATGCCATTTTACACAGCTGGACATGACTCGTGTTCGATTGTAACAGACTCAAGTTCGATCGTGCTGCGCTTCAAATCCTGCTTGATGAAGTCCGAGAGCTCACCGCAAAATTCGACACCTCAAGCACATATCAAAAACAAACACTGTCAATGTAAACCTATGTCCGTTCCAAGCTACGAAAGCAGAACACAGGCACTGCGACTCACATGTCAACTCTCGCGTTGCCTGTCGGTCCTCCACCGACGACAACGAAGTTCAAGAGTCTCTTCACCTCGGGCTTCTAGGGCCGAGGGGCTTGTGCAGGACAGTATGGGAGCATGGTGCAGAGTTCAGGGCCCGAGACCCTGGCGGTGGACAAATCCCCGGAGGCGTTGGCGACCTCGGCCTGTTCAATGATGTCCAACATCTCCTCAATGCAGCCGGCAGCGAAGCTTTGCCCTCGTCTCGACATGTCTCGCTTCAAAGCCCTCGTTGTCCTTTCGCAGTGCTCGCCCGTGCTCGATTTCTTTCAGAAACCTTCCGTTGACGGACTTGGGTGAGGCAAGGCACCACTACAGCCGCAAACTCGAAAGGACTAACCTGATAGTTCACATTGCAGCATGATCAACCTGGGTTCAGCTGATATTGGTAAAGCTTGGCAAGGTATTTGCATTTCATTGCTGCGAAGGAATTCTGTATCTGCAGGGAGATTGATCGGATGGCCCTATTCAGTCTAGTAACAGTCCTGATTATGTCCTCCGAAACGATTTGTGTCGCTCCCATTGGTGCTTCCACGAGGTCAAGCGAATTAACCAGCCACTGCCGATGTTGCCCAATGACTGAAGCCCTTGAAAAGCACCGGATCTTGAGGAAGCTTTTTCTCGTTCACTTCAACCTCTCTGCGATGCCGCGATAGACGTGCACAAGATCACCCAGCCTGCCGTACTTGTCGACGCCAGGGATGCCGAACGTGTTGGGCTGGGCACCAACCTGAGTGAACAAGGACGAAGCACCAAGCGACTACTCTATCAAAGGCTCAGCTCCTTGCGGCGACCACTAGGTGATCGTAGTCCAAGGTGAGGCCGGTGTCGCAGTGCACCTAACGTAGGTTTGACATGTGACATTGATTTGGTTGCGAGAGCAGGGACGACGAAAACTGTGCGGCAGGAGCTGAACACTTGTCGGTCCGGCCTTCTTCTGATCTAAGTCTACGTCCTGAAGCACGGAACTGTCCCCCCAGCTCACTGTGTCGATTGGTCGGGGCAGACACAACTTTCGTCAACTGATTCGTCCGACTCGCCGTGAGTCCTTGCAGTGCACTCGCAAGAAGTCGCAGTTGGGGACGTTGTCGCGGATCGGCTCGATGATGGCACCTGAGAGCTGAGGTAGTGACAGGTAGCGCCCTCCGAGTCTGAACGGAGTCGCAGGAAGCATTCGATGTAGTCTTATCTTGAAGCCCTGTGCTGTCGGAGGTTTGAGGATCCTAGCAGGCAAAATTACAAGTGTTGTAACAATGAGGGGCCCGTGTTCGAATCCGGTCTGGAAGGCGATGAAAGTAACACTCTACAAACTGACATGTTCCTCAGTTTTTCTGTCAGCTCTTGCGGGTCTTGACCCTAGATGGTAAGTCGGTTCATAAGGTTGCTGCTGGAAAGCCTGATGCAGTCCTACAAGACTCAGCACGGTCGAGTGCACGCGCGACTACTCGCTGCCTGATCTCTTGCCGGGCCGGCCCCTGGGTTGCAGCTCTGAAGTCTCTAAAGGGCTACGCATCAAAATATGCCGCGTGTCTAGTGTCGTCAGGGCATGCAAGGCAATGTTAGCAACTGCACCACATCGACCCGACTCCACAACCACACCGCCTCAAAGGTCTTTGCACGACAGTGTGGTGCTCGTTGCAGGATGTTTTTTGATCACTAACTGCCTCGCAATCGTGTGGAAACAACTAGTGGTTTTTGGCTTCAAGGCTCCTGGGAGCATTCAGATCAAAGATTGGAATAGCATGAACGGCAGGAAACTTGCCCAGCTTGCGATCACATGCCTCAGCCCCTGACCCGGCGAGACGACACCCGTGGTGCTGCCGACCAGCAGTGGTGTATAGAAGAAGAAAGGCCGAGGGGAGACCACGGTCACCTTTGCCAGAGTGACTGCAGTATACCAGCTCAGCTCAGACGCTGACCCGACAACCCCTCAACCCACCAATGTGCTGCTTTAGGCTGCTGCTGATGCACACCGCCTCAGACTTTCTTGAGGACACCCTTAATTTCGAAACCTTGGTCAAGCTGCATCGAACTGCGAGGGATCGAGCTTCCTCACAAAGGACAGAGCGCCCCAGCCGGAGCCCAAGACCACCACTTTCCTTACTGAAGTGCGTGTGTCGTCTTATGACGGACATGAACTGTCGAAACCTCTCTTCAGCAACTTTGCCGGAACCTAACCAAAAAAGGCTGCTAAAGCTCGGAGACTAGTTACACTCACTATCCTGAACATCCGGAGCCTGCAACACTTTGCCGGCCAGCGCTATCATGAGCAGACTGACTGGGACCGCAACAGGAACGTTAGCTACACCGTCAAAAAAATCACATCTACGTGTGTTTACTTTCCATGGCTAACTCACTCTTCACTTTTGTCGCTTGGCAAGCTGCCGACGCTCCTGCTCCTTTTTGGCAAAGTGGTAAAAGACTCGATCCACCTCGTACCTGTTGCAATTTACAGATTTTGGACTTCTCATACTGGAACAAGACACACACCCTGCACAATGCCGGCGATGAATACTGCTGAATACTTGTACAGCCATGACTGCGGGTGCTTTATGTCATCCAGGTCGTCGTTGATCCACATGTGTCCAATCTTGACCTTAAGTGGTGCCAAAACAGGTGATGGCTTCACCACTCCTCCCAAGGGTAGTGTGTTGGATTTGTGTCATAAGCTCCAAGCACCGGCGAACGCAGTGGCGCCCAGGGCGCCGAGCTTCACCGTCCTGCACCAGAAATAGCACTCTCATTCATGCACTCTTTGGATGATTACACAGCGACAAGTTTGCACAGTCATCTCTTGGGAGTATCTGGGGTCCGACAAATGCTTGGTTCTTGACTCTAGCAAGACACCGCGCGAAAGTGAAATGCATGTGCACTCCGCGCCTGCGAGCAAGTCGGCGGAACATGGTGTTGGTGTTCTGATTGCACCGAACTGCTAGTTCCTACTCGAACCAAAGGTTCTGCAAAGCATGAATGCCGAATGGCTCTTCTGAATACAGGATCAGGCACAAGCTTCTTGAAACCAGCCAGTTGTAGCATGACCAACTGATGCAGCCATACGCGTATTGTACCATCGTCTGCAAGTCCCGGAAATCGATGCTGAGGCCGATGCCCCACTTAAAAGGACGACTCCAGCAAGGAAGAAGTTGAGGATCAAGGCCTTGGCAGCATTGAGCTGAGGTGTCACACGCGAAAACACTGATCGACGGTCGACTCGAGAACTCCGTCCTCACACCTGGCTCGGGCTCCCAGTGCCGAAGGCCAGCGGCCCTGAGGACCGGACCGTGCAAAGCCAATAGATCAGCTTCTCCTTCGTGCAAAGCTGAACGGGATGAACCCAAAGTCTTCCCACTCTGACACAAAATCTGCGTCGGGCAGACATCTGGAAAGATTCAGGCACGTTCTACCCATGAGAAGGGCAGTGACCTCAAAGTTCCCCTCGCGCCACGAGAAGGAGTCGAGAGGCTGCATTGCTTCAGGCAAACGTCGGTCTTTCCAGGGATCTGTGGCGTCGCTCAGTCGCTCAAGCACTTGCTCCTGGTGCTGGGTAGGGATGGCTGGGACGTGGCAGCTGCAACAAAGTACGAGTAGCCTTTCTTGCTATCAGCAGGCTTGGGCTCAAACAGCTGCCAAGAAGGATAACCTTTTTGTTTTAAATATCGGTATCTTATTGTTTATTGCACATGTCAGGGCATTTGCCAGCGTATGAGCGAGCGACATGTCGACAACGTGGGCAGCCTGTTGTAGGATAAATGGTAGCAAACGGCTGTCCCAAAACTGGCTGCAGCTTTTCGTAGCCTTTTGGGCGCAGGCGCTACGTCGCTCTCGAATCCCTTCACGCATTTATCGAAGCTTCTCGGATACCTGCATGCTGGCAAGCCTACACCGTGCCATATCCATATTCTGTAGACAGAGAGAGAGAGAGAGAGAGAGACAGAGAGAGAGAGTCAGAGTGAGAGCGAGCATGTCAACAGTTCGCCAGTGTGCTGATGAAGCATGATAGCCCGACTTCCCTTACCCGGCCCGACGTTGTGTTGGGCTTAGGGACATCGGGTGAACACGTGTAGCAAAACCCTCCGACTCAAAAACCGAAACAAACCTTTCGACGGTCCACTTTCCCCGCCTTGCTGACCGTGTCCAGGTAAGCCCCGGACCAGTTTTCTACGGTCGCACGGTACCTGCTCAACAAACAGTTTGCAAAAACAGAAACCTTTGGCTAACGTCAGTGAAAGTATCAATCGACCGTCGCACTGTTCTTCCGTCGCGGGGTTGAACCTCGACGGTTCGAAAGACGATCTAAGGACGACTTCACGTATGAAACTGCACGTGCGGAGCTGCAACTGCCGAGCTGGGCGACGGACGCCCCGAAACATGCGAAGCCTCAGAGACGCTGTCACGAGTCACAGCCCGGAAGAAGTGCAAATGCTATCCGCAGTCCGAGCTTGACAATGACCTCTCTTCAGGCCAAACGAGTGTGTTAGTAAAGGCCAGCGCGCCAGAACTCCCTGGAGGTTTAATACCGCAAATTCAACGATTATGCCTGAGAGCAGTAAAGATATTTGTTACACGGTCAGCCTCACGTTGCGAACCGCAGTTCCGATTATCGAACCCGCCAAGATCTCGTCGCAACATGTCAACACACTGCGGCGAAGCCTGTAATGGTCTCTGAATTGGTCTTGGTCGCGTTAGTTTCAGACTGGACCTGCGAGCCAGTACCAGGACCGGATTGAAGCTGCCAACACCATGACTGCAATTTGTTGCCTATGTCCTGCGTCATTAAACTCCAAGCATGCCTGGATGAAGCTGGAGGGGAAGTCTTCGAACATGTCCTTGAAGTGCTCGTGTGCCAGATTTTGTGCCTGCGGGTGCAAATTTTCTCAGTTCGTCTAGATCGGCTCCTTACTTGGGACACAAACTCCGATCCGTTCAGCCTGAAGTTGCGAGGCGTCTGGTATCTCTGTCTTCTCCTGGCCAGGCAATCTGTGTTGTTTTTGTTTCGGGGGTCGCCGGGGGATCTGTTCCACAAGGGAAGATGGGAGGGCATGGAGAGGATTCTCGAATCTCATATTCCGATGGTGGGCAAAGTAGCTTTGTGGAACTTCGCATGTCTCCGCACTGAGATCGGGCTGTCGTTCGTCCTCCCACCGCTGTCGGAGCGATTCCAGGTCACCTCCATAGAAGATCTCATAGGCAAATGCATACCTGACAAAGCCGTCCAGGCAAGCCGTCTGTGCTCAAAGTGAGGCCGGGCACGGAGTCTCAAGTTTGTCGTAGACCCAGTCCAGGCAGGTGCCGGGGCAGGAATAGCCCACCTATGGGAGCAGAAGATGGTGCCGGAAGCTCTGACAGTTGACAACAGTCGTGTGCCCGGCCTCGCGCCCAGCCGCTCCGAAGGGGCATTCGCAGTGGGCCTAACGCCAGAGTATAAAGATGTACAAAACCCAGAAAGCTGCAAAGGGTCTCCAGCACCCCCGCAAAATCCAGGGCCTGGTCCACTTCCTTCAAAATCCTAGGGGTTCGTGTCGCACCACTCGTGACGGGAACGCTCCGTCTGTCCGAGCTGCAGGCTCCATCATGGAGGCCTGATTGCGATTCGCCAAGTGCTCCATGTCGAAGGCCCAGGGCATATACATTCCTGGCCGCAATCCGCAACGTAGCCTGGTTCGGCCCAACTTTGTGTGCCTGTCTCTGTGTGTGAGCGATTGCGTGCGCAGGTGAGATGAAGCTGAGATGAGAGCACCGATCGCGGTTCAGGTGAATTGGAGGCGAGAGCGTGGTGGAGATGGGTTGCACTGGGCTTAACAGTATGGATCAAAGCTATTAGCTGATGACTGACAAGGCTGCGTGACAATGAATCGGGGCTGACTGCAGGTGAGTTGGAGGTAGGGTTCGAATGAAACTTCATAACTAGGACTCAGGGTGCGGCGATGTCTTGGATGTAGCACTCAATGAATCTCGATTTCAGGGTTGGCAGCTCTGCAAGTCTCTGAAAACTTTTCGGTAAGTTGTGAAGGCGTGCACCTCCAGGCAAAGGGAAGCAAAGGCCGTCATTTGCTGGTGCTGAGAACGAGGCAAAGATCTGGCATGGAGCTGTGCTTCGTTGATTTTGGTGGAGTTTCAAACTGCCGACCAACCGGCTTTCCATAAGCGCCCTACCCCTACCCCGCGCCTCGCCAACATGAACGAAAACAATAGGTCAGCCCAGCCAGAAACGCACAAGCAATCGGCGCACGCAACACGTGAGGACCATGTCGTGTGCTACTACGCACACACACACACACAGAATGCGACTGTAAAACTCTCATGGCCTCGTGGTCCCGTGGTGTCGGGGACGGGGGCACACATGGTCCATGTTCAGATGCAAAATGTCATTTGGCCATCTCAGGTTGTCTTTGCACAAATCGCACTGGATTGGGGAGGCAGGGAAGGAAGCTGGGGAGCCACAAACGGAACTTGTTGAAACAACCGCCATCCCACGCCGAAGGTGCTGAAAGCACCGCATCCACTTGACATGGAATGCAGCATGCAGCGGCATCATTGGACTTCAATTACCTAACTCGAGACACGCGATTGCAAATACTCCGAAAGAGATCAATCGCCTTCGTGACTGTGCTGCCGCAGCGCCGAAAGGGACTAAAAGAGCAATTTCCCGGCCTAGTGTTCCACTGTGGATGGTCAGGAATGTCCTGACAGTTGCGACCAGTTTGCGTCTCTGCTCTGCGACGAACTGCTCTTGAGGAACAGGCGTTGGCTGGAAGTCTGAGACTAACCTCAGCCAGGTACGCGCACAGCAAACTGATTCAAACCACAGCCGAGGAAAGCAAGTCAGGACCCAACTCCTTCAGAAGCTGCGTCTCTGGCTCGCTGAAGGGCCTGTTTTTAGCAGCAGCGTTGGCCGACTTCTATCTACTCTTCGCAACCCTTTGCGGCCTTCCTTCATCAAACGGGAGAACAAAAGGTACCGCGAGAAGTGGACAATGAGCGCAGTTCGTGCTCTAATTGCATCATGTTACGAAATATCAGTGATTGAAGCATTGAGAGTAAGCAATTGAGCAATGTAGGACACCAACAGAGTTTCGAGCCTACTACTCATCTAGTTAAACGCATTGAAGGGTAAAGCGAACGCTTTCAAGACGTTTCAATGTAACACGAAAGGAACAAGTCCAGCGTCGTCTACATATTGCAAATGTGGCCAAGCCATCATGCTGAAATTACGTAAGATTTGTGGAATGAGATTGATCTCGTGTCATTCTGTCACGTGGGTTTCCATGTTGATTCACGAGGGATGTAACTAAGAATAACAACAACTACTAATGTAGTATTACTTTCGCGCTTTTTGTATTTACCACCTAATTGAACGTCTCCAATCTTTTCAGATTCAGTCACTTGTCCAAAAGGAGATCTATAAACAAGAGTGGACACATGCATAGAGCCACATCAGTCAGATGCTGATGGTTCGTGAACAATAAGGACATCTCGAATCAAATTGTGGACCTGAGGCAGCAGCAGCCGACCTGGATTCGTGTCCCCACCAAACGACTCGTCACCCTGCTCGGGTGGTCTTTGCACTGCAAAAGTTCTGTCGACACCGGCCTGCTGCATTTCCAAAAGCTAACTTGTCTAGTCTACGGACTTTACCGGTTTCCTTTATCTTGGAACATGATACCAGTCGGCGTGAAATGCATTAGCGCAACCATTAGCCCTCCGGGCCTGCCAGTGTTCATCCCAATTCCGATTGAGGTCGACTCCACCAGGGCCCACACGAAGGCACCAATCGCCCTGCATTCCACAACGGATCTTTCGTTTTTGCGGAACTTAGAGGCCCGGTGTCATGGAGCACCTGCAGTCACGAGGGCCAAATGCTAGCATAATTTTTCGCTGCACGGATACAATGCCTTTGCTGCTTTGAGACATTCGCTCACACCAAGGAGCTGTCGGCCGAAAGGCGCTTTCGTTTTGCTAATCGAGCAAAGGGGGAGCTTTTCGATACTCAAAGTCATGAGTCACTCGGAAAACCACAGCCGCTAGTAGCCCTCCGGCAAATTGGAATAAACAGTATGTCAAGCAGTAGGTCAATAGCTGCAGGTTGTTAAATGTTGCGCTTTCTGTAGTGGCGATGCTCCATGCCACAGCTGGATTCAAGATGCCGCCGGAAATCGAGCTGGAAGCAAAGCCACCCACTAAAACACAGGCTCCGATCGCAAAACCGAATGGAAAGTTCTGCGTTGATACGGCATCTGGAGTTTTAGCAGTTGCCACACTGAGAACCACGAAGGCGAGCAGTGATGTAAAGGCTGTCTCGACAATTAGAACCGCAATCCAGCTGTACGGCAGCTTGGGCTGCAAGCTGATCTCTTTCATCATGAACATGCTCTGGCTCTGGTAGGCTGCTGTGATAGCACCAGCCAAAGAGCCGGCGAGGAGCTGGACGGCCGCGTATGCCACACCGCGGCCAGCAGGACACTTCCCTCGACCACTGAAGACAACTGCAGCTGTGACTGCCGGGTTCAGATGCCCGCCGCTGATGTCGTGCACTGCGTAGATCATGCTGGCAAGGGCTGCAAAGGCAGCCCATGGAGTCGAGATCGAGTGCATCACCATGTTCAGTCCCACGGTGATGCACAGGAGAAAAGTGCCCAAAAACTCACTTAACAACTTCGAGAGAAGCGAGCCCCCCGCATCCCCAAGTTGTTCTCGGAGTGGCTCTTCACCGTTGCGGAGCTCTGCGGCACGCACTGCCACGAACATGGCGGCAGCCATGGTTGCGCCGAAGAGCTGCATGCCAGCAAAAGCCAAGCCCCATGGCCCTGCAGCTGCGCCAGGAGCCCTTGGCAGTGAAGAATGCTGAAGGACACAGTAGTTGCACTGAATCAGCAGACCCAAAAGATGTCTCGAAGACAAGCTGTACCCGGACCTACAACTTTGCTATGAAGCTTCCAGTGCTTCCAGCCGAGGCACCGAGCTCCCACAATCTCCAGGCCAAGGGACACTGCTGGGTTGAAGATCCCACCGGAGATCCCACTGGCTGCATGTCCGCCAGCAACGATGACTAGTCCGATTGCGAGTCCGAAGTAGTGGTTCTGGTCGCGGTCCGGGTTGTTGTTCTTCGATGTAGATACGGAAAGCACCACGAAACAAAGCATGCCTGTGTAGAGGGCCTCTAGGAAGGCCGCATCCCAAAAGCCAAATGGGGGTATTGGAGACACACCGAGTGGCTGCTGGAAAATCTCATGGCAAGCGATGCCGGCAACAAGCCCTGCCGAGATCTGCAGTAAAATGTAAGCAATCACCTGAGGCCATGGCGTTTTCCGTGTGAGGCCGCAAGCGAAGGACACTGCAGGGTTGAAATGGCCACCGGAGATAGGGCCCAAGCTGTACACCAGGACTGCTAGCAAAGTCCCAATGGCAGTTCCGGCAAAGTCCGCACTCTCGGCTATGCTAAAGACGGCGATGGTGAAGACGAGAAGATAGGTGCCAATAAATTCTGCCACATAAGGGGCCATGGACTCTGCAAAGCTGTTCAGCTGTGTTGGTCCCGTAGTCGAGCCATATGTAGACAATGCAGAGGCATCCTTCTGTGAGGCCATGGAGGTCGGAACATACGAAGGGTTCAATAGCCGGATAAACGTGTCTTGAACCAAAAGCATTCCGACATGTGTGGCCAAAGTACGGCTCGAATGTCTCAACATGCATGCGGAAGATGAACAAACATTCCTTCTAGCTGAGCTGTATGAGGAAAATCAGGCCAAGTCAACATCGCGAAAGCAGTGAGGAGATGGACCTGTTCTACTTGGACCCGCGAGCCCGGGTTGGCGTTGACCACCAACAAGAACTCACTCCTCTGCCTCAGAATTGAAGGTCCTAGTCGATTCAGTAATTTCTGTGTGAACGTTTGCAGCTGCCAATGTAGTTTTCCAAGCACGGTCAAGCACAAATTTCTCATTGCTTGCTCACCGCGCAAAATCACGAGTCACACAACTCAGGACCATGCAATTCCGCCCGAGCTTTGTCGTTTTCGCAAAGCGTCTTGGCCTTAGAAAAACCGGTCACTCCAGCTTAGCATCAGAAAGGGAAGCTATTCAAGGTGCAACCTCGACATGATGCTTTCAGGCACCGGCAAAGTGTAGTCCCGACTCTGCTGAAATCAATTCTCGAGCATGTTCCTGGCCATCAGGGTGGTGGAACTACACTGAAAGTCCTGTGCATGGGAATGTCATCGCCCGTGGTCCTGACTCGAGGCCCTTACTCATCACAAACCCAACAATTACCGCTACTGCGGCAAAACGACGGCACTTGACAAAAAGATGTGCTCGTGAAACAATTTGATGATCCATATTCAGCTGTCATAGTAAGTTCAAGCTGAAACATTAGCTGATGATCTCACGGCAGGCTAGAACTTCCGAGTGAAGAGCTGCAAAGCTTTCTGAACAACGGTGCTCGCGACACCGCCCGATGCAACGAACTACTTTTTGCAACCTCCCAAAGCGGCGCTCGTTGTATCGCTACATCACGTGCTTCGGGTGGTACGCACAAGATTGGACTTCGGCACAAACTTTGGAAGCACAACCGGCTTCTGTGCAATACAAACGTTGATCCTCGGCTGACTGCTGGCTCATTTGACTGGCCGCCCTGCCCCCCCNNCCCCCCCCCCCCCCCCCCCCCTCGGCGTCGGCAATCCCTCTGCCATTTCCGGGCTCTGGTTCAACTCTTCCGGTTCTCAGACAATACAGCACTGCAAATGTTCGAAACATTGCATCCAAGAGACTGCCAAGACCGTCCTAGTGGGCCATCAATTACATCAATCTCGCTTGATGCTCACCTTCAACTTGTCGGCGTGGTACGACAAAGCAACAGTATGTGCACGTCCTCAACCGAATGAATGCATTCTGGTCACATCGCCGTTCTTCTGGTACTGACGTCCAAAGAACTTCAGAATTTCATCAATCAATATCACTGGAAAGGAAAACGCCATGACCAACACCTCTCGTGGATTCCGGTGCTTTTGCACATTAAACGCATCTTGTGCATTCATCTTCTCTGCTGTGCACCATGTGCAAACCAAACACCCAGTCGTGCCAATCTAGCGCGCAAACTGCAAAGACTTTGGCCAGGAACGGCACGTACAGGATCACCTGCTGTCCAATGCAGCTCGAAGGTGAAGAGCTGACAGATGATAATTATACAACACAGGGGTCATGCATCGATGCGACCTCCAGTCAGCTCGAGCCTAGCACATGTGGCTTTTTGCGCCGAGCTGCGAAGTGAACCATCACAGAACCTTGGAACACATCCCAGATCATGTGATATGTCTGGATGTATATGCATATGTGCATGTGTGTGTAGCAAGAAGTTCAACGGCTTCCCGGCTCGGCCTCGGCCGACAGTTGCCTCAAGCTGCCAGCTTTTGCGTGCAACATTCGTCTGATGGAGCTGCGGGTTTGGGTGCGCTGTTTAACCCTACATGTTAGACGCCATCTCCGGTACGGAGCTCGGGAGTGACGTGACAGGTGATTTCGAGAGGGCCTGAATTTCTGAATGGGTCAATAACAGCTGTGCCCGGCTTAAGTACAATCAGCAGACGAAGCCTGATTACAAAATGCCCGTCGAGCCAAGACAAATTACACAACAAAGCCCTGTTTCCGTACCAGGGCAAACAAGCAAACACTGGTGGGGTACTGCACGGATGAATCGCGTTGGAAACGGTGACCGCATCATATAGCACGTTGAACCATGTCAATGTATCTAACATGTCTCATGCGCGTAGCATGCACGTGCAGACATGAGTGCAACGCGCCTGCAGCGGGAGACCTAGAAATATTCTGACCAAGCCACCCAAGCAGGCCAATACCAGCCAGGGATTTGTCCACGGAGACAGTTGCAGTAGGGATCCATCCTCACAGTGAGCTGCCATGTCGACCAGGGTTTCAATCAAGTTGGCGAATGTGCTCATGCTGAACACCTATCACAATCACCGTTTATGCAATAGGACGATGTGCAAGCCACCGGCCTCTGAAAGCGCATTGAAGGCATTCAGCATCTCGATGATGACCTGAGGTGCTATGCCCGACTACCGGGAGCTAAACATTCGCATGCAAAGAACAACTGGCAGCGAAGTCAGGAAACGAAGCTGGTCGCTCAAGTCCTGGACTCTCAAGCGGGTTAGAACAGGAGGGTCGGGGCGGGTGCAAGCAGGCGGAGACATCTTGACTACACTGCAGCCCATCGAAGCGAGAGGTTGTACCACCCCTCAGTATTGAACAGATTGCACAACGCAGGCTTTACGATGCCCCCCCCCACATCGCATGCCTATTGTCCAATACACCCCGCTGACTTGCACCCGGCTGCTAGAACGGTCAGCGAAAGCGTTGACGCTTTTACTTTGCCAGCTGTGAAATAGCTGCATGGCTCACCATGAAACCTTGGCTGCCAAACGACGGGACGTGCGGCTTCGTGCTTCAACCGGTCGACTGCTTCTTAAGCTTCCTGCAGATTAGTAACGTCTGTCCCAAACAAGGCATCGGTAGAAAAGTTTGCCACTGAGCACACTTGCTCCTTAGGCGTGTGCGCCTTCCGCATATCAGTGTTATCACTTCGTGTTGCAGTGTCCCGTACAATCCGTCTTCTTGCAAGCCCGAGCTCCAGCCCATCAGCTCAGAGAGACTCACCAGGGTATGACCTCGTATTGGTGCATGAAGTCAGATGCACCGGCGCAGACAATGCACAGCATTCGTGAAGGGAACCATCGGGGCTCTCGTCAAAGCAGTACCAGTAAACGAAGATGCCCACGGTTGCGAGGCCGACCTCGGACTTGCGGGCATCACGAATTACGTCAAGTGCCGTGACCTGCAGTGCAGACGGCTGGCATAGATGCCAATCACCATGTATCGAAAGAACACCTGGGTGCAGCGAAACTGAAGACTGGCCAAGAACATGCCCTTTGTTGCCTTACTAACTGCTAGATTACTATGATAACACTTCCCATCCGTATCGTCGCTCCACCTCAACAACCTTTCGATTTCGACCACACTCGACAACTGCTGGGCAATCTCCTCCAAGCTGCCCAGCCAGAGATCAGGGCATCGTCTGATCGCCTGCCGGCAAGGCACTTGGCGGGGCTGGAGCCGGAAGAAGCTGCCAAGGCTGACGCCAAACGGGGTAAGTGGGAAACATGTACGGAAGGTGATGTCGCTGGATAAACGTGGCCGACCATGTCGAGTCTTCGTTGTCTCAATCGCATCCTACACAGTGTCCTGGGATGTCGGTACATCACGTCGAGATCGGGGGGGTTGAAGCCAAGTGCAGTAGCAGGAAGACCGTCGGTGACCAGGTTCACCTCAACAACACGAAGCCCGTCCCACGAATGCCTCTAATGCCTCCGCCCCTGTCTGTCGCCAGGGTGCCCAAAGCAGCTGCACTGGAGCTAGGCCTGCTGTTGCTTTGAGAGACTTGTAAGAGGAATGCATGGGTGAACAACATCGCTTGAAAATGCACTCTTCCTGCTTCCGGCTTCTGGGTGCGGTTGGTTCTGCGCTGAGGTTCTCTGGCCTTGAGGGTCCCATCTCTTTCTTTCTTTCGCCAGGG
>CAJNDV010014647.1:26609-61099 GCA_905221635.1 Symbiodinium sp. CCMP2456
GCCTTCTTCTTGATCAGCAATCGCGGCGCAAGCGACCCTAACTGAAGGGGCCACTTGAGGACAGATGCGGCGGGCGTGCGACTCAAGCACTGCTGGGAAAAACGGCGGAAGCTCTCCCAAGGGGTACACCCCCGGGCCAACCCCGCGTCTCTCCCACCGATGCCAGGAGGGGAACAGCCCCCAAGCAAAGGGTGCAGTACTTGAGCCAAAATGGCTACGGTATCTCTCTCTCTCTCTCTCTCTCTCTCTTTCTTTCACCAGGGCTAGGGATGAAGGAGGCAAGCCCCCCTCACCCGCGCGCTCAAGGCGCCCCCGTCCTGTGGGGAGCAGATGGTGAGATGCGCATGCGAGATGAAGGCAAAAGTGGCTCGAAGAAGTATGTTGCGCTAAAGCAGAAAGCCATGACCATAAGACAGAATGCACATGTAAAAGGGCCAAAGCCCCTGCCACCGCCTCGTCTCAGCATGGAGAAGCTTATTTGTACACTGCCTGCCTGTGCTCACCTTCATCAAGCCCGAGATCACGGACGGGTTTAACCCCCCGACAACAAACTCCTGGAAAAAGGTCATAACTCTAGGAAAACAAAATAGAAAAGATCAGCAGTCTTGAGCACAGGTGGGGGGTGTTGTTCCCCTGTAAGGCAATTGTGCAGAAACTATGGTACTCCTGCAAGCAGCACGTTACAATCACATGCCCAAGGAGATTACCTTGGAGAAGAATAAGAGTACACCTAGTGAGCATGCACAGAAGGCAACATGTCATTGGCATTGTGCTGAAAGCTTGGACTGGCTGTCTGTCTTCCCTCCAAACAAATCAAATAATAAAACCCAACCGTCAAAGCAGCAAGACCCTCCGAACCTTCCGAAGACAAAAGAACCTGAACGGAAGAACGGAAAGCTGGTCCCGGGGGTTTTTGCCCCGACCATGGAATAAAAGCCACGAAATTGTCGAAGCAGGCTATCGCACCGTGGTAGGGACAGAAACAACCAAACACATTCTAGAAACAAAAGCACGACCCAAGAAGACTACAACAGGTATCGCCCACGAGGACCACATCCCCGGTGCATAGCTGTGGTCTGCAGGAGTTGATGCCACTCAGGATCCCCCGTCAGGACTACACTCAGTAGGCTTCGTTGCTCAACTTTCACAGAAAGAGCGCGGCAAAGGTTGAGTCGGGGTGAACAGGCACTTCTGGCACTCCCCGATGTAGGGTCTAGGGCCTAGTCACCGTCTTCAGACGAATAGGCGGTGTCCATGACTGCATGTAATCGGCGACGTCGATGTGAGGTGGTGCTCATGGCCACGGGCACATCCTCCCGTCTGTTTTGTCTTGGCTTGAGGTCCGAGCCCGACAGTAACACCGTGCTGGCATTCGACTCCGGTAGTGACGGGGGGCGCCCCCCGCCAGTTTGGTTGGGGCTGTCCTCTGCGGTCAAGACGATCGGGGCTCCCCAAAGCGCAGTCGTCCATTGGAAAAGCAGGCTATGCGCCTCCTGGACCACCACCGCGCTCTGATGTTCTAGGAAGGGTAGGACTTGCTCAAGTAGCTGCTGAGCTCTAAGCACTTGGAAAGGGGTGGCCTCCCCTGAACTGCGAAGCCTCGTTGAGTTTTGCTCAAAGCCTGGTGGTCGTGGGAGAGGAGCATGAGGATGGGCTGCAACTTGTACCGGTAGAGCTGGACCAGTGGCGGTTAGCGGCATGGTCGCCGTAGGTGCAGTATGAGGGGCTTCTCTGTGGACATCCGTGAAGCGGGGGTTCTGAGTGCTCCCCGACGGCATCTCGTTAATGCGACGCTTCTTTG
This sequence comes from Symbiodinium sp. CCMP2456, assembly GCA_905221635.1. Classification (NCBI taxonomy): domain Eukaryota; class Dinophyceae; order Suessiales; family Symbiodiniaceae; genus Symbiodinium; species Symbiodinium sp. CCMP2456. The sequence goes on from CAJNDV010014647.1 coordinate 28,411, forward strand.
GGGAAGGACTCCCAGAGGCCCCCCCGGTTTGCAGCCAGCTCCAAAGCGCTTCTGTATCCACGTGAGCAGAGCTTCCATGTGAGCATTGGCGCGGCTGGTCGCGTGCATCGTGGAGGTGAAGGCTTCTGTGATGCCAGCCACACCACCTTCCTCGATGGCCAGCTGGCTGAAGGCGAGGCACTGGAGGGCAGTACCGAGGCTTGCGTCACCCTCCTGCGCTCCTGGTGCCTGGGGCGAACGTCCCCAACTTCGGAGGAGCTGTTGGCCTTCCAAAAGTAACATCTCTACCCTTCCGATCTCCTTTTTGAGGTGGCGGGTGGGCAAGTCATTGTGGTGCATGACGAGGTTGTGCAAAGTAGCTTCGGCCTCCACCAGCGGGTTGTTCATGACAAAGCAGACTTCGGTGGGAGCAGCAGGAGCCGCGTTGGCGGGGTTATCCCCGGGAGGATCATTGCTCTCAGCACCGACCCGGCGTTCGTTCTCTGTCTGCAATTTGTCCAAGTAGTAACATGCCTGGTAGGCCAGCTCTGTGACATCTTCTCTTGGTTGCAGATGCGACTGTTGGAGAAGGTCGTTGAGCAATGCCCGGAGTAGTCGCAGGACACTGAACACAGGGGTCCCCCCCTGGGAGACTTCTTGCTGAAGCTGCAGGATGCGGTCTGACAGTGCTGGCGATGTCCACGGTGTATGGCTCCCCGGGTCCTGCTGTGTCGCCGGGGCATCTGGTCGTTCCCGCTGCATGAAAGAGATGCTATCCCCGCTATGCCTCTTCCGTTGGTTCTGATCCGGTGGGTCTCGGCGGTGGTTGGTAGAACAGGAGGTCCCCTGGGTCAACGTCCGCAATGACGGGCTCCTGTAGTGGCGGTCTCGGCAGCTTGACCACCGGGTACTTGTCCACGCCATCCCCACGCAGCTGGATGTGCGTACTGTTGGTCAGCTTCCTCGGAACGAACTGAGTACGCGTTGGCTTGGGCGGGTGTTCTCGATGTCCCCGGGGGAGAGAGAACTGGACAGTCTTGCTTTGTATCCGGCTTCGGCTGCGGTTCTGCGGCGTGATTGAGGACCTGGCTGCACGCTCATGGGGTGCTGTCTCATCTCCTCTGACTGGTGCTCGTGGAGGTTGTTGTGCTTGGGATGGCCGCTGCGGTTGAGGTTGGCTCGGCTGCTGCTGTCTGGCTGTATGCGTGGCAGAGGCATCACTCCGAGAAGGGGCTTCGTCACGACGTTGATGCGGTGGCAAAAGGTAGGGATTGTTCTGTCGACGTGCTGAGTGGTCTGCTGCTGCTTGTGCATCGGCTTTTGTAGGCTGCGGATCGGCTGTCGTCATGGGGTTGTTGTCCCCCGTCGAGTCGCTGGCTGTGACGCCATGGGCTTGTTGTTGTCCTGCTGGTGGCTGCGGGATAATGTTACCCGCGCTGTCGTAGACATAGTGGTGGGCGTTGAGGAGGCTGCTGAGCATCGCTCTGTGGGCATCGGAAATGGTTGGCCGCGGTTGCTTTGCCGGCGGGATTTCCCCGCGCTTGAGCCAGTCTAAAGCCCTGCGCCATGTCAACCAGGCCGGCTTGCGCGGCCAGCCACGCTCTTCCCACAATTTCTTGACATCTGATTTCCTGGCCTTGTTTTTGACCCGCTGCGATCCATGGCCTGCTGGCTGGCGCCGGGGTTTTCCCCCTGCCTCTGCTGTGGGTGCCGGCTCGTGCTCCGTGTCTGCTTGCTCGTCATCGGTGTCGCTCACCCAGTCATCCGAGGAGGCCTGGTCATCTGTCTGGCCACCATCCTGGCCTGCTTGGGCTGCGGTGGCAGTGGTTGCCTGCGGCGGGGCGTCCCCCGTAACCAAAGGGTCTGCTTCTAAGGACGCAGCTGTTTCCGGGATGTCGGCCTCCAATAACTCGACATGGTCTGCTGGTCGTGTAGAGGACGTAGCTGCCGGGCAGGTTTGAGAAACGTCATCAGCGTCGGTGGAGGGTGGCCGAAGCAGGTCATCTCCGGTTGGCAAGGTCGTCTCCGCGTCGCTGTCCCCGAGGCCCAGAACTTGATGACCAAGACCGAAGGGGTTGTTCCTCCATTCTGAGGGGGGGAGCAAGGGGCCTTGGCTGGCGTACCGTCTCGCAAGCTCGCCCCAAGGGTCCATAGTTGGGGGCGAGTATTGGCCAGCGCCCGGGGGGTTCCCCGAGGGCAGGTTGTCTTGCCCTTGCGGAAGTAGAAGATCGCCGGGTGGATGTTGTGCAGGAGGTTGCAGTAGTGAAGGATCGCTCCCGAGTCCTGTGGAAAGAGGGGCCTGTAGCTCGTCACCATGGATCACCCCATTGTCGTGCCAAGGGTCCGATGCAGCATCGTACGTGCGAGCAAAACCAATGCGGTACGTTGGATGTCCGGGGGGAGCACCTCTTGCAGATCCCCGGGTGCTCGCTTGCTCGGCTGTCTGAGGTTGCCGTGGTCGATGTCCAGGATCTTGTACTCCAGGGGCGTCGCGGAGAGGAGGTAGAGCAGCGGGATCACGAGGGCGTTCAGTCTCTGTTTGTGCAGGGGCATGAACAGCAGGTTGCCGAAGGTCTCGTTGTACTGGAAGTGCTTGATCGGGCCGTTCGTATAGGCCAGCATGAGGCTGCGAGCCCGACACCATCCTGGAGGGCCTAGAGGATCTCGCTGACGTCGACATCGACTCCCTGGATCCGCTCTGCATGTTTGCTCGAAACTGAGCAGGGTCTTGAACCGCTGGTACAGTGGGGAGCGAGGGGGTATCCCCCTGTCTTTGCACGGGGAGGTTTACGGCTTCGACCACATCCTCCGCACTCTCATGTGCAGCATCGTCTTCCGGAGGAGCCAGCGGAACATTGAGGTCAGAGTCCGAGTTGTCGCTGGAGTCAATCCAGATGGGCTCCTTGCTAGACCCTGGCGCGGCACTTCCCAACCAGAAAAGCACTGAGCCCAGTAGTCCAAGAAGTAGGAAGAAGGCGCTCCCCCGGCTTTTGCAGCGGCGTCGGCTCAGGCTCAGGTCCATGTTTCCGCAAAGAGGACGCTGCAGGAAGGGCTACTACAAGTGCTGCAGCCCCAAGCTGAGGGCACGGCTTGCGTTGTGTCACTGGGACGCGCAGCCAAAGGCTTTTACTGACAAAGGGGGCATCAAAAGGGAATGTGGCATGGCATACGACGTTCCCCTGTAAAAACTAATGATGTTGGGAAGACAGTGAAACTACGTCAGGGAAGGGCTATACCGGCAAGGGCAGTCAGGCATCTCTCTCTCTCTCTCTCGTTCTGGACAGTCTTTAGCATCTGCGGATGCTTTTGAAACAAGAGCCTCGACTGCAACCCACACTGTGCTGATCTACAGATTGGAAACAGTACAGGGAATTTCGGATCACCGGCGACTTGGCCGGCAGGCTGCTACCCGCCCATCATGCCGAGAGACAGCGTGCCTAGCAGAATCAAACCAAAGAAAGAAAAATTAGGAATCCAAGAATGTATTCCCACTTGCTACATGGCGTGTAGGTGAAGTCGTGCTATCTGGCAGGGCTTGCTTTATCGAGAAAGTGTAAGCTGAAGTCAAACTCCAGCCTTCCGGGATGCCCAAGGCTGCTGTAAGGAAGATGGAAGCGACCTCTCCTCACCCAGAGCTAGCGCAGTCTGCGATCCCGTCCCCAAGTCGGGCGCATCAAAACAGCATGATTTGTAGCCTATCATATAAAGCTGGATGGCCGGATGTAAGCTGGACATGGGCACATGCCAACCACTTCGTGCACAGTCCTATATTCGAAGAGATCAAGTAGCGGATGAAAGCCTCACAGCTCAAGGTCTGCCCAATGTGGCCGGTTTCACGGAAGATCGAGAGCTGCAACGGGACGGCATCTGTTTGGGAATTGCCGCTGACAGTCCTTCATATTATTGTAGATGGATCTTCCCTCTTCCACTGCAGCCACAATCGTCGAGAAGTTGTCATCCGCAAGAACCTCAAAACTTTGTGCGCGCATATGTGCTCTGGGGTAACATGCACGAGATGCACCAGCCGCATCGGATGCAAGAGTCACATGCCTGACCTCTCCTCTTCTTGCCGGTCAAGACTTGTCTTGCATCAATGCTCTTATGAAGCCTGCACATGAGTTCTACCCAGGGAGTGCAAAGCACACGAAGCTCAGGGCTGTGCCATGTCTGCTGACTCTTTTGCAACCTCACCAGCTTCAAATCCCAAGGACATGTGTGCAAATGCTCTATTCACTAGCACAGATTCATGCTGCCGCAGTGCTTCTGTCCCTGTCATACCCATCCTGAGCTGATTTGGCTGCACTTTACGGATTCAAATCCATGTGCACTGCGCAACCTGCACTTCCTCAGGCTCGACGATGAATTCGGCACTTCCTGTTGAGTAGAATTTAATATTATGAATCCGGTGCCCGGTCAAGGCGCGCGATGCCGATGTCCGCCTGCTTGAGGGCTGGGGCATCGTTGACCCCATCGCCGGTCATAGCGACGATCTCACCGAGCTGTTTCAGGATCCTGGGGCTCAGGAAAAAGACACTGATGTCTCACCACAAACAATTTTCGTACAAGGAAAGCAGATGCGAGCTGCCAGCAGCTCGCATGTAGCGCACAATTGCGGGCATTGCCCGCATTTCTACGACCCTGGGATGTTGCACCCTGTGAACTGGCTGTTGCGGCCATGAGGCTTCACGATCCTTGGCTGAACCAGAAGACGGCTGGCAGCTACTCATCATAGCACAGACTGCTTCAAACAACTGATGCTTGCAACCCAGATCGGTCGGGCAGAAACAACAAAAACTGGATGTTGCGGCCGTGGTATCAGCTGCTTGTGCTTCGGTTCCGTTCTGGAAAATACAGCTCCTTCGACATCTTTCTGTGCCATGATGTGTTGCAAGACCTGCAGGCGTAGACATCTGTGGCTCCGTGCACATTACATCGTGGCTGTGCTGTTCTGAATGTTCTGCTCAAGTGAGCAGCTTGAGCCTTCACCTTGTCGCTGTCGGACAAATTCTCGAAATCCTTTCCTGCACACACGAGCATCCTCCCGCGACGTGCAACCCAGCGTGGCTACGAGTCTCGACCACCCACTGCAATTCTTGAAGGTGCTTGAACGGTTCGTGAGGTTGCTAAAAAGGTAAACCAGGGAAACATCTGCTGCTCATCCATGTTGCCTGTGAAAGACTTCTGGACCTCGCAATGCGCATGCAGAAGGTTGTGTGTTGGAAGGCAGTGGCCAAGGTTAAGCTGCAGACGAGTGTGTCTGTTCCAGCCAGAATTCCAAGCTTGCGGGCGATGGCTTCCTAAGATCTCCGCATCGGCAGGCCCAAGGCTTGGAAGGTCATCAATGAATCAAGCTGCGGCTGTGCCCTTGTTGTCTCCTGTGATCATCATAACCTGAGCAACCCGACTTGCGAACTTGTCATCTCTTGCTTTTCTGGGATCCAGCTGCTAGACTGGAAACCTAGCGAGAGACTGGAGATGGCTTCTCCGCGTTCGACGGCACGAACAAGCGAGCGAACAAACATCTGCAATTGCTGTCCGACGTAGCAAAGAGAGCATGTCGTGCACTGCCTGTGCTCTTCGTCAAGGTTCACTAATGCCAGCCGTCCGGCACTCCTGGATCGCCTGAAGACCTCCCAGGCTTGGCGAAGCGACACGGACAGAGCTGTGCACTCAACAAGGACACCAAATGCAACCCAGCTGCATTCTGGCCGAGGCGGGTCTATGATCCCGACGAGTCCCACAAAGGTCAGGTCCGTTTCCACCTTGCAGTCATTGCAGCATCGGGAACTATATCCTATGCAACCTCAGTCACTCTGGTGCAATGCCATCTCACTTCTTCTTGACAGCAGCGCAGCCGCCCCAACTCTATGTCTATTTACAGGAGCACTACACTGTCAGGCACATGCAATTGAAAACGCAGTGGCCGCGGGTCTGCTCCAACATTCGGAACAGTGCTTTCACCCTCATGAACGCTGGCCGTGCTCTACGAGTGAATCGCAGGTGTTGACTGTTGCCAGCCGACGAGTGAAAAGCAGCAATGAGTTCTGGGCTCTGCCCAGATATCTGTGCAGGCAAGATGGCCGCCCTGAGCAAAAGGAGAATCTGTAAACAATTTCGACAGCTACAGTCCCTTGGCGTAGCCCATCCGCTTCAAACCATTCAAGGCGAAATCCAGTGCAGGCGGATTCCTTCGATGAGAGCATGGTGTTGGAGCGCTCCACTGACTAATTAGCACATAGGACAACAGTAGTCCAGACGGTGTTCGATCAACGGGGACGTGTGTGGTTCTAACAGACACCGGCTAGCAGTTCCAAGCTATCAGTTTGCCGATCTTCAATGACAGGAACGAGGTTCGGAACCTGAGCACCTCAAAGGAAAAACAACTGCCGAAGTCTTGCTGCAAGTGCACTCGATGGTGCCCGGTATAGGTGGCAGCTTCCCATCGGCCATGCCACGGATGTTTTTTCGCAGCACCTGCCCAGGTGTTGGAGAAGATTCGTGCGGCTTCGCAGCTGTCGAAGCACGGCAAACTGCGGGCTTCTCAACACAGCCAAGGCCTTGCCACTCCGTGTTTTTGGCAACTGTTCCACGACCTCGGCCAAATTCATGCAGCAGATCCATTGAGCAACATGTGCAGACCCGACGCGAACTGGGCGTATCGACCTCGGCGGCTGCTAAGGAGGCAATGGCCCCGATGTCGTGGCGGACCCGTGCCTTGACATCTTGGACCTCGAGAGATGTTACGTAGCGACGTCACGCATCGCTTCCTCCAAGCTCGGACTGAGAGCCGGGCAATGTCTTCTTTAGCGCGGGACGTCGCATCCATGAGCACCAACAGAGCAATGGGCACCTGAACAGGTTCCTCGTTCCGTTAACAATTACTCCTGATTCTGAATCATCTATATGCTACCAGTAGCGGGTCGATTGAGGTCGTGCCTTTGGCGCAGGGGGGTAGGCGACAGGGTCTTGACATCCAGTCAAACCCCTGCGGCTCCGAGGTTTTGCCTTTTGACCGAACCAATTTCTTATTTGTCGCCTTGGTTTTGCGTTGCTCCTTCCGCATATTCCACTAGCCGGGAGCTTGCGGGTCTCGCATGGTTTCGCTAGGTTTGATCTTCAGGCCTTGGGAGACCTGACTCTATGGATCTGGGTTTTCGGCTGCTGATGCGGCCTTCCGGGTTTCGGATGTAGGTCCTGGCCCAACAGATGCAAGAAGAGGGCAGTCAAGTGTAACCGCGAAATACGCGAACTTTGGGATAAACTGCACAACCTTGTTTTTGAACGCCGAAACAATCAAAACATCGCTATGCGCGGTGTTTTTGGTTTTTGAACCACTTCAGGAAAGACACTGAAAATCGATACGCCGAATCACAGAAAATGCTAGGCCTGCCATGGTTTGCACACACCACCTGTGTGTGAAAACAGCATTTTTCGGAGGAGAAACCATGCTCCCGCTTAGTTGTATTGAACATGCGCGACAGTCACCAGCTCGTGCGGATCTACACGCAGACAAGGATGCCAACGTCTTCAAGTTTCAAATGCCTAAAGTCGTGGAATGGCAAACCGAAAAGGTGGACAAACCGCTGCAAGAAAAGTCTGCTTCGCCGACCTGGCCCTTTAGCTCATCGGCGGCACCAACGACGGCACAATCGTTGATATCCTCAGTAGACAAAGCCCGCACTTCGAGGGTTGAAGCAGAAGTCACTAGATCTGCGCTCTGCATGTCTCTGTACGTGAAGCTAAAGCTTCGACCCTCGTGCACAGCGACAGATTGCCGCATGTTCTCTCGGCCTCCTGATCGCTTGACTTGTCGGTGAGGTGTTTGAGTGAGAACCTTCCCTTGTCGGGAGCGCGCTTTGCTGCGTCTCCCTTCCCGCCTCTGTGTGGTTCTTTGGGTTGCGTTTCTTAGGGTTGGGTTTCTCCGCCAGTTGCACCGCCGGGAGCTCCGTGCTGCTGTTGCAGCGTCCATGTAGACGCGTGAGTGACTGCAAGGTCATTCCTTCTGCGCCTTCGTGGAGCTACCCCGTCGACTACCGGCCGATGCTAGGGTGCTTCATTACAATCTCGTCGACCCTCAACATGACTTTCATCTATGTGCTGACAGAGTCGCTGGATGTGCCTTGATGCATGCTTCTATCTGCCCGCAGCTGAGGCGATGCGCTGCCACATTAATCACATCATCGCTGCCTCGAGATTGCTTCGTGGATACTCCAGATGCTAATCTATTTGCTGAGCCTTGACTTCTAGGGTTTGCTGGAGGTCGGTAACCCGAAACTTCTTCACGCAGTAGTAACTCAGTGCCTATATTATTGAAGCAAGTTCAACTCCTGGGACCGGGGCATTGTGCCTAAGACCTAAGGGTGCACCTCGAATTAACACATCACGTGGAATGGATTGTGCCGACCAGGATGCGTTCCAGGACGCTGACGTATCCATGGTCGTCGATTACACCGGAATCGCCACTGTTGTAATAGCCAGGAAACTCTTCCAAGTAGCTCTTCAGAAAGCCTGCGAATTTGCGCAGGGCCAGCCGCGACAGGCTTGTGTTACGCAAGCCTGGGAACTACTTTTTAGATTGGCTCTCCAGACTGGCAGGATGTTCTGCGAACCACGTTTCCTTTCACGAAAGGGGTCTCAATTTGCTGCCACGAATTATTCATGTGATCATCCGACAGTTGAGCAAGATGTTTTTGCTGCTTTGCGCTTCATTGGCTCTTGGCATATCCCTCACCTTCGGCTGCTCGACCCGGTAGTCCGATAGTCCTGTGGGTGCAGTGCGCCCGCACTGCAGGACCGTTCTTGTCTCAGCTGTCTGAGCCTGCTTGATCAAGCTTGCACTGCTTGCAACCCCCGTGGTTGGCCGCATCCATGCGGTGGCGGAAAGAGGCTAGGTTAGGCTAGGTATTTCGGACACATGGCAGTTTTCGCTCTCCCTCGTCCGCTCTTGACTTGATGAATTTGTCGACATGTCTTTCGGACAAGGCGGGTCTGGTCTCAAGGTATGCTGTTGGGATCCCTGAAGGGCTTTCAAAATCTAATCAGTGCGTGTGGGGTTGAGGTTTTGCGGTTTCTGACTTCTGACTCTTTGGTGTCCACGCAGGTCTCGCCATCGCGGCTTGTGGCTTTGGTCTTCAAGCAGTCCCAGATGTATGCCGTGTGCCTTCGTCGTTGTTCCAGAGGCTCGGAAAGGTCCCGGGCGGCAAAGGCAACTTGACGACCAGGTGGCCAGCCTTCAGTCTTCAGGAAATCTGACCCGTTCTCATTCTCGACAAACTCAAGAATCATGGCATTGCGACGGGTGGCGTGGTTGGGCTCTTGCATGATGTGCCCACGCTCATCGGAAACCTTGCGCTGCAAGAAAAAAAGGTTTCCAGTCGACCAAGCTCTCACCATGGAGTCGGACCTTCTTCTAACTGGCAGACATACGACACCTTGAGCTGAGCCGCGGCAACATCGTAACCGAATAGCGGTAAGCCGGCGCTGCCGTCCTTCGAGTCTGCTACTGTGTTCCGAATCCCTTCTGCGGCGCATGAAGGGGTGTAGATGGAGGGAGCCTGTGGCCATGAATGAATGACTCGGGCGTCTGCATCCCCTAAGCTGTTGAGCCCGGGTCTCCTTTCGTCCAACTGAATCTTCTTGCAGGCCGCAGATTGGATGCCCTGACAGGTTTACAGAGTTGGGCTCGCACCGACTTCGCCTCGACCTGGCCTGTTTCTGTCTGCCACCAGTTGTCGTAGTAGCCGACATTGAGTATCGACGCATAGAAACGACTCCTTAGCTTACATCTGCAGCCGTGCTGAAAGATAGTCAGGGGTGTAGCCTGCACAAAAAGTCCAGGCGGCGTTTCTGGATCGCTTCTCTCCCCAGCAACGAAGAGGGATCGAAGGCAAGACAAGTTGTACTTTCCTCAGAATGGAACGGCTTGCATGCCATGTGTCACATTTCCATCATCGGCTGTTGATTCAGCTTGAAGCAGGGTCGCGAACCAGCTCGCCTTCAGGGTCCACACGCCGGATAGCTCGAAGAGCTGTCGGTGCGAGGAACAAGGCTCGGACCTGATATTCCTGGCCAGGCGCAGGTGCCATGCCCAGGTCATTTCTAGAAAAAGATTGCATGTTTGCACAGCGCAGTCGCTTCACAATCAAGGTTTAGCACCTCGACCACTCGCCAGAAGGCACCTGCGTCTGGTGTGCCGATAGGCTTGCCTTCATACAGGACCTCCAGTTGCTGTTGGGCTGTCAACGACTGCAGCCACATCTCTGTTCGCACGCAGATGTGCTGAGACTCTGGCGGTGGCGCATCCCTGGAGAAGAGGCCCATAAACAATGTATGAGTGGCCTACGACCTTGGCTCAGACTGTCATGTTCCCCTCCAGCCAAGATGTCTGCTAGCTTTTAGCAGGGTTGCCCAGCCAATGTCTGAAGCCGCCCAGTATGTTTCACCCGCAGCCATGTTCATGAATTGTGCCATCGACGCTTTCAAGGCCACCTTGCAGTCAGCCCGTTCAGCTGCAACACGCATGACACCCTTCTACATGATCAAAAGCCAAGGCTCTGCGTATCCTCCAGTGTCTCGCAAGACCCCTTTGGGCTTACCAGTAGAGCCAGAAGTGTATAGCCTCGCGTTGCGAAGAACAGCACAACCATTGTGGGACAACTCCGGTCAGCCAGGTCACATGTACAGTGGATCAGTTGCATCCACTTGTTCCTGTCACGAGCACTGGCTGCACTGTGCTTCCCACTTCCACATTTGCGGAATTCGAGACCGACATCTGCAGGAATCACTGCTAAAAAGTGTTCTGCAGCATATTCAAGCTCTTTCTCCTAGTTACTACTGGGAACCTGGTATTCGGACGAGCTGCACAGGCTACTTCTTCTGCAGTTGCCAAGGCATCATCCCAGTCCTGCAGGCGGAAGTGCTCGCTTCATCCTAACAGTAGACTTCAGAAAATTGTTTTTAACATCCTGGTGCCCCGGTGTACTCTCGCATTGTTCAATGCTCCTTTCCAGGGAACGCTTCGGAAGGAGCGCAGCTAACAGTACTGAAAATTGCGAAGTTTCCGCTCGCATGCCTGTAAAAACCAGTTTTTGTATTGCTGGGGTCCGTTTCGTGCAAACACCCGAGACTGGTGTGAATTAGCTCAAAGTGCTCAGCCTCTGACCTACACAGCTTCGGGTGGACAGTCTGTGAAGATAGCAGGCTAAGCTGAACGCGAGTGGCTCGAACAGACGACCGTAGGCGCTTCAAAACTTCATAATGCTTCCACAGCTAAGGCAGTTCTGTCCCGCCTGGGATGAGCATCTATAGCACATCTCCACAACCGCTAGACTCTAGACGGCACGTAATCGCGGGCAAAGGCAGAACTGCGGCAGGTCTCTCCAGGTCTCCATCCAAAACAGCCGCTGCTTCGGGCCGCTGCTTGCAGATTCGGACCTTGGCGGCTTCTCCGCCAGAACACGAACACGGGGCTCTCTGGCTCTGGCTATACTGGATTCCTTCTTCGCCTCAGCCAAACCATCAGCAGGCTCTCGCAGTCATGTGGCCGAAGGAGTTGTCTCCACCAGCTCCAAGGCCTCCTTGATCATAGGCTGATACTCCACCGGTCCTGGCTGGAGGACTCCCAGCAAAGGAATCAGAACAGTGACTCGTTTGGGTCCTTTGGGCTCCAGCCCACAGGAAGCCCAGATGATGGCCTTCCCAAGGCGACAACATCCAGAGGCGTGAGCGAGGGGAAGACGCGTGCGGGGACTCGCCTTGGGCTGGAAGTCCTCCAGGCGAGTTGCCAGCTCTGGCCTAAGCACCACGAAACTCGACCAAGAAGGGTTCTTACATTTTTCTGGTCGTTGCCTCCAAGCCACCCGGCAAAGCCTCCGAAGACTACGGAGTGTGGCGCGCCGAGGCGGGCACAGGCCAACATTGCGAACACTGCCTCCACATTCAATCCGCGCTTGGTGCAAGCAAACAAGCATCAGTCGCTGCTGTACAAGTAGCTTGGGAGAAAAACATGAAAAATCAAGCTTTGCCTCTGGGATCATTGGCATGTAGATGACAACCTCAGAATTACAAGGGTGGCATCCCTGCACACTTTCAGACCCGGAATGATACCGCCCTGAGCCCTCTGAGGCTCGTCGGGCTGTTGAGGATGCAGGTGTCCCTCCCTTTCGAGCGTACCAGTGTACCACAGCCTCTTCTTGCTTCCACAGTCGCTCGGTCGCCCTTGCCGATGCCCAGCTTGGCCAGTGCACCAGCAGTTCTGCTGACCTCACATGTGGAAATTCTGACAACGACGACTTCGCCGCTGGCAGCCTTCCAAGGTCACGACCTCCCTCTGAAGCTCCGAGTAAGTGAAGGTCTTCTTCACCTCAAGCGTGCTTAAGGAAAGCTAATTCTCGGTGACTTCAAAGATCGAGCTCCAACCCTGCATGCGCACGAATTTTGCAAAGACCAACATCCATCGAAAGCCAGCATCGCTGGTTCTGCGCTTGGTTATAGCTTTGTGGACCTTTCTCTTTTTTCTTTAGGGGATGGACATTGCAATTATATAGGGAGCTTCACACCATACCAACACTGGAAGAAGCTGCCTCTTGATTGTCCATCTGTCAACTCTGAGCATCTGGGAGGTGTGCCAAGGAAGCAGGAAGTACAAGCAATGGGCCGCATTACACCAAGCTGCATCGTCATTCCCCAAGACAGAAATCATACGGTCTCGCATCGGACTTCCAGATTCGTGCTTGTCTGGCAGGCTGGGAAGTGACGCTTGTGCAAAACTTGACGATGCAAACCCTGTGTTCACAAGACAAACACCCACGGTTGCAATGACACTTTGCGGATCCATGGCACGCCAGCAAGAGGTGAGTCATAGATCAGAGCGTTGCTGCCACCAAGACCTAGCTCCGACACTAGGAAGCTAAGCTGCAAAGCTTTCTGCATGGATTTCCAGCCATCGCGATGTCCATCGGCGACATAGCACCACGGCGGGCCACAAAATCGACGAACAAGAACAACATCGAGCATTACCCACCCCAGCTCTGAGTTAGCCGGCGAGGTGCGAAAATCGATTGAGTCTCTTGACTGTGCGGGCGAGTCACCAGCCTCAACATGCCTGTCGACGGCATTGTAGCACATGTTAAGCTGCGCTCCTGGTGAAGCATCAAGTCAAGGACCACAAAGGAGAGGATGAACATCTTCCACACGAAATGGGGCCTAGTTCGAAACAAACACACGAAAATTGGAGCCGTTTGATGCTTTGCATTGCTTTGTCCAAACCCAGCGGGGCTCAGTGATGGCCGGTCCTGGAAACCAGCGATAGAATGGCGGATTGCTGCTGTCGAGAACCTGGGATCCAGCAGACATGGTGCACTGCGGGAGTGACGAAATCCAACCAAACGCGGACCCAGTTGAACTCAAGCTCAAGCCTCAAGCTCTGACGTCCCGACTGCCATATTCTGAGCCAAGCAGCTGTACTCCATGGCTTGGACCAAGAGACTGCTTCTGCTGCGCGCGACCAAAAGCCTGAACACAGTCACAACATGCCCTGCGCGCAACTTCAACCATCCAGTGCTTGGAAGAAGTGATCTCGCATGATCTCGCTATCTGCGATTCTGCAAACTCCGAGAGATCTGTGTCTGGAAGCCAGCACTTGTCCACTGGCCCGCGCCGGCATCTTCACACGAGTTATCATAAGTTTGAAAAAGAAACTCCGATGTTCACACACTCTCAGTCTTAGTCGGGTGACCGAGGATGCGGTGCAAGGCTAATTCACTGCTGGTACCCACGCTGCCTTCTGGATTTGCAATCGACTCTTGGTGCAACTTGTTGTATCTTTCCCTGGAGATGTGCCTTGCAAGAATCCAGAAACTGACGTACTAGTACAGTCAATCGCGACCAGCAGACCTGCATGGATAGTCTCATGACGGACAGACATGCCGCTCGCTGAATGAATTTCGACTGCAGTGGGCCAGCGTTTGAAGACGTGTCAACTGCAAGTCCCATGATGGTGGGCCTCACGGCATTGAAACCAGCCAGAGGGCGGTAAAGCACGCTGACCTGCCGTGCCTGCTTGCATCACGCTGTAGAAGCCAATCTTAACAGGACGCTCTTTATTTGCCTCTCTCCCCCTCCCCCTCCGTGCTGCTCGAAACAAAGCATCAACCTCGACATTCGTGCAATCCAAACACATAGTTGATGTCTACTTCCAGCGGCAGCTGTCGTACCGTGCTGCAACACTTTTTGCAAATCACCCCCTTTGCAATCTGGCGACGATTCTTTGCCGCAGGCAGGGCACCGCCATGGCAGCCGGAGTTCTCTGCTGAAAGCTCTGCACAACAAACGGTTGCTTGAGCTGCACAGGCGGCACAGGCATAATGCGCCTCACAGAAGTGTACAAACGTCCAGCGGCACCCCCTACAGTCTTCGTCTTCGTATTATACCTGGAGATATGCACAAGTGCTGGTGCACGGCCTGGACGAAGTTGGCAGGATCCTTGTCTGCAAGATGATGGTTGCATAGCTTACTACAGTACTCGTGACTCTGCCAGGCTCGGCAGAAAATCCGAGGGGGACAGGCCACAGGGCCGCAGGGCACTCTCGATCCCGGGGGGCTTCCAAGCCAGGTGTCTCGGAGGAGCTGCGAGGAGAGGAGGTCTTCCGAGCCTTAGCGACGTCCGACTCAGAGACTTCTCAGCGATCCACTCGAAATTTAAGTCCATGGATTTCTCGTTCCGGACACAGAATTCTAGAGTCGACTTTGACGTTTTTTTGCATCCAGGCCTATTGCGACTGCCGGGTCCCTCTAAGTTTGAACCCGACACAAGCGAAATGTCGTGTACATTACGTCGCCGGAGTGGGTGGCGTTAATTCCAAGAGCAGAATTCCGACTAGCGAAGCACCTTCAGGCTTTCCTGTCCTAACACCTTCTGGACACCATTTACCACCACAAGACACCACCACTGGCGTCTCGGAAGGGCCGCTGCTAGCGTCCTGACCCAACCGCCCTGTGCACTCCCATGGCAGTTCTCCGATCAAGCTGAAAGCGATGCCCGCACTGCTTTGCTCCCTGCCGTCTCCTACCTTCCGCATTCCACGGCCTTATCGAAAGAATCTCTCCTTACCTGCTGGAGCGATGCTTTCGTTGCCAGAGCGCTGGATCGCTGTGCCAAGGCCAGGGTGCGCAAAGCCTCGGAGGCTAAGGCGGCGAAGCTGCTGCGAATGGCCTGGATCATGCTTGGCTGATCAACGCAGCTCAACATGGCAGTGGCAGAGAAATCAGAAGCTATGCCTGACGTCCGGCTGCGGAAAGCTCCACAGGGCCATTGGGCAGGAGAATGCCTGAGCAGGTTTGGACCGAAAATCTCTTCGCCCACGCACGGCCACGCCGGAGTGCAGCAAGGCGGCTTGAGCATCGCTCAAGGATACTCTCCGGAGCTCCCTTCACGTAGAGCATCGCTCCGCCAGAAGCCTCTCAGGCCGCACTGCAATGCAATTATGCAGTCCTGCCGCAACACCAGGGCATTGCTGAATCCACCAG
The DNA here is from genome assembly GCA_905221635.1 of Symbiodinium sp. CCMP2456. Classification (NCBI taxonomy): domain Eukaryota; class Dinophyceae; order Suessiales; family Symbiodiniaceae; genus Symbiodinium; species Symbiodinium sp. CCMP2456. The sequence continues at coordinate 43,915 of CAJNDV010014647.1, forward strand.
TGCTTCATGATGGGTTATGGTCAGATTTTTCAGATCGAATGCGGAGACAGGGCCCCGCGGCCTCGGCACAAAGCACGCTCATGGACTTGCGGTCACGTGTGAACTCGAGGGTTGCTTTCTTCTGCACGTTCGAGGTCCAGTACCTCGCGATTCCGCACTTCCAGACTGTCCTCAATGAGTGGTCTTACATGTGACGGCTCAGTGCTTGGAACTCAACAGCTGCTTCATCTGTGGAGCAGGCACTCATTTTTTTTGCCTCCGGCTGTTCCTCTCGCTCCGCACATTGTCGTTGGTGCAGCGTCTGTGGCTGACCCTGAATTGACGTGCCATTGCTACTGTACTAGGTTGACACAAACATTTGTCACAGCTCGTCCTTTGGCGGGACCATCTTCTTAACGCAGTCGCAGACCGTCTTCGTCTCACCGGTCTTCTCATCCTTGTCTTCGCGGTATCCTGACTTTGACTTTGGCATGACAAGGACGCGGCGACAAGCTGCACACTTACCCGCGAAGTCTACGAGTTAAGCCGAGCGGCGCAAGACAGGGAAGTCGTCATTCGGGCAAGAATGCGTCTGGCCATCCATGTCCCAACAGGGATGCGCTCTGCAGAAGCACTCCTGGCAATCATGTTGTGCCAGAAACTATTAGAACTGCCAAAGTTTGGGCGGACATCTTGCAGTTTCGTGATTGTTGTGGTGGCTTGGGTTGGCAAGTATTCACTCTCCATCTGCAAACTGTCGCCGGAAAGCTTTGGCTGATAAACTCCGGCCGAGAAAAAAAGAACAAAATTCATCATGTCGCCATCCTATATCTGCTCTGATCACATGGGGAGCGGAGTGGGAAACCTGGTGAAGGCAAGCAGTCAAGGCTCCTTGGTGCTGTCGTTGTAGTCCAGGATCGGAAATTTCTCGTCCCGGCAAAACTGATCTTTGCACAAGTGCTTGCTCAAATAGACCTGCGCGTGTCCGACTGCCACTTTGTGCCTTCTCTGTGGTTGCATCCATGCTAGCTACAGGTTCGTGGCCTGTCCTGGCGATAGATGTTAATTCACACCCTTCGTCCGAAACCCCAGTTCCCGCAAAGGACTGGTACGCTCAGGCCACATCTTTGCAACACTGTTCTCTGACGCAAGTAGGTGCAGCTAAGCCACGCTTTGGAAGAATGGATGCGTCGCACACTCACACTTCAGCTTCAGATCCTGGCTGAATGCCGAACTAGTTCGTTGCAGCTGGCATTGCTGTCGGTTTGGGCAAAGACTGTGCTTGTAGGAGACCTGTTTCTCAGAGAATAACTGCGACTGCCGTCTACGTCCTTTCGAATGCCCTGCCTGGTCGTAGTGGAACACAAGGTATGGCATCGCGGCATCTGGACAACTGTGGATAAGCCCGCTGTCGTCCCAGCACGGGTGTGACCGGCACACGCACTTCCTCGAATCGTTATCGCGATGTGCCACATGGCATCGCACGGATCACAATTGGAGCTGGCGTTCCGACTGAATTGCTGAACAAGCGACTTCTCGTCTGGATCGTAATCTAGCATCGGATGTTGGGGAGTTTCGCAGATCTGGCCGCGGCACATTGACTCCAAATACATAGAGCTGGTAGCTGCACCCAGCAGCAGTTGCGCGAAGACGGTAGCGGACAAGGCCATGGGCATCAAGCAACTAAAGCTAAGCGTGTCTTCCAGTAGCCTCCCTGCTTTGAGCACACAACTCTCATCACTCTTGCTGCGAGCAGTGCTGCTGCATGCGTGTCAAGAACTTCTGACGAATCACGGGTCACTTGCAAAAGGCCATGGCATCTTCACGATCGCGTGATTTCTGCCAGCACCTTCCTGCAGGATGTGCATGTCTACCCCGCTCCTTGTCAAGCTGAACCCTTCCCCCAACATTCCGGACGAAATGAACTCTGAGCCCAAAAAAAGATGCTGAGTCGTGCAAGCCTTCCGCTGCAATTAGCGAGTAGTCCTTTCCACTGAACGGTGGGAACATGATTTCAACCAAGTAGCCATGTAGCAATGGGTCAGGCACGCCGAGCTTCTCCACCAGAGTCAACAAAGCAGCCTCTGGCTCGTGCAATCTGTAGTCTAGCTGACTAGAGGGCCTATCTCGGACTGTAAGCCTTCCAGCATCAGCCGCACCGCGCCTCGGTGGGCTCCCCCATTCTTCGGAAGGACCCGGCCTCGACTTCCAACCTGGAGTGGTCAAAGCAACGCAGGGGTGCTCTCAGATGTGTTTTCCAGTTGAAAGCTATGACCCATGCATGCATGCACACACACACACACACACACTCCAAGAGCGACTGGCTGCACCTGGATTCGTTGCAGAGCGCGGCAATCTTCGCAAAAGCCTGCAAGCTGCCTTGCTGCTGCCAGTCCTGTATGGGCTGATGTCGGATTGCGAGGAACTAGAAACTTGTCCGCCACTTGTCCGCCCACAAGGCATGGAGCGCTTTCAGACTGAAGTGCAGACGCGGGGCCACTTCTGACAAACCCTGGACCAACCCCACAGGTGCGTAGCTGTGGCCCTCCACCACGTAGGAAACCATCTCTGAACCTGGATAGACAACCGTGGCAGGCTCAGAAGGTCAAAGCTTCAGAGCAACTGTGCCAGAGGCACTCGATTTTGGAAGGACCAGCCGTGTGCAGCACATCTCCTGAGCATCTCGGCATGAGATAGCATAGCAAGGGCCAAGCTGAACAAGCCGTACCAGGATCGACTTTTTCGGCGGTGCATATGACGGGTGTCTGGATGCCCTTCAAACACGAAACTTCGCGATTAGATCATGCCAGACCATGCACCATGCATCCATGCCGCATTTGTGGTCAGAGTGCCAGTCTTGTCAGAACAGATAACCTTGGCCACCAGGAATATAGCTCGTGCAGATGACAAAGCAGACATTGCGCAGACAGGAGCTAAAGATGCAGTGACTTTTCTGGCGGATGCACCAAGGTTGAAGGGGATTCCACTGCGCTCATTCAACTATCCAGCTGAATCCCGTTGATCACTGCTGGGGCACTGATGTGCAGCCCAATGTTTCCACAGATGGCAGTTTCCGCACGATGGCATTCCTCGGATGCAGCACAGGCTGAGCAGTCTGATCAGCTCTGCCAATCACGAAGACATTTTACAGCCCCAGCCGTGGACCCGCTGCGTGGCGTGGGCAGGCATCTCAGGTGACTGGAGACTTTGCTACAACCGGGTTTGCCCTGCGATGCAGAACTCGAGCGACCAAGGATCTTCTTCGCCATCTCGCTTGTGCCTGGCAAGTAGAGGCTTACCCGGTGTATGCAAATATTGTGCTTCAGGTGGAACCGAAACATGGGATGACACTTTGTTTTCTCTATCCTGCAGCTGGCCACACTGATGAGGCTTCCACCCCAGTTATCATTCGAAACTCAACACAAGAGCCAGGTTGTTAGTAGCCTTGGCCTTGCAAAGGACCATCCGGAAACTCAGCTTCCGAGCCGGCGTCACCGGGAACCCAACTTATACCCTCCCGATAACGTCTTGGCACCCGTTTCGCTAACAATCAAACCTATGCCTTCCCCGCACTGCGACCCCCCGCTCTCGCAGAACGACCCCCACCCCTGCTTGCAGATGCCTAGGGCGAGGCAGGTCGTGATCACTGCTGGCAATCCTCCAGCCAAGTGCATTCACGCTCCACTGTGCTTATGCGGCGCACTTTAACACGTCCAAGCAGGTTGCAAACGCTGGTCGCAAGAGGCGTCCTTCCGGGATGGCAGCGACCGCAAGAGCAACGGCAATCCTGAGCCACTTCAGTCATGCCTTGAGGAAGTCAGTGAGACACGCAGCTTGAAGGGTTTGACATCACGACAAGCCGGAACCTGTTTCGTGGCGCTCAGGGCCTGACTCTGACAGCTAGTATAAAGAACGCATTCTGCGTTCGGCCACGCAGGCAAAGCTCAACAGGTGAGGAAAACATCTTCTAAAGACGAAGACAGACAGCACCGTTCGGTGCAAGTCAAGGGCATGCCTCACCACAATGCATGCCGGGAGTATTAGCTCTGGGCCGCAGGTTAATTTCACGCCTGCCTGCAACTGCACATCGCTAGGGATTTCTTTCATCAAGGACTTGCCTAGCGTCTAGACCCATTTATACTAAGACAATGGGCAGGCCAGTCAAAGTTTCAAAGTCACAACCCCGCAGCACTAGGCCGGCCAGATCTCCAGGGCCCATGTGCTGCTCACCAACCTGAGGAGCCCTGTTCAACGCAATTTTCAGGATGACTTCCCAGGGAGCACGAGAGGCTCCCGGGTATCATCTGCCACATTATCACGGCGCGCGTTCCCGATCTAGGTTTGGAAAGGCATGGACGACCTCCTATATGGGACCAGACCTAGACAAGGCATAGGGACACGCGGCATAGGGTTATGAAGCCAAAATGAGGCTTCAAAGGCGGCACACTGTGCTTGTGCGATATTGTGCTCGCAAGCTTCTCCTGAACCTGAGGCAGTCTGCCTCACGGCCTCACTCTGCAGACTCATTCGTTTCCATGCGGCTCCTGCGCATGTACTCATGCACCAGCTTACCACGGGTGACAAGAAGCAGGCCAAGCACGATCACCTTTGCCAGGCATGCAAATGACAGCTTCTGCGCCTGCTTTTCTGCAGCGGGCTGGCTTTCTGGGTTGGGCCTCCTCTGTCCTGATGGCCAGGGTGCATTGTGCGACCGTGTGCGCGCGATGGAACCTTTGCAACGCACGTCGCAGTCCTTCGAGCCCGAGCTGGGGTCGGCCGACTTCCGCTTGGGCTCAGCGCCAGCGCCCTGGTCGTTGGAAGTCGTGCTCGAGTTTGCAGTTTGTGGTTCAGTACAGTCCCTCTAAGACTGAAGTCGGCTCAAGGCATGCTTAGGCAACGAGTCTGAAATCTAAACTCACCTTTGATGGCTCACGTATGCTCACGTCAACCTGCGCTTGCTCGGAAAGGCTGCCTTCTTTGCGGCCGGGCCCTTCTTTGAAGGAGCTTTCGGAGTAACCGCAGCTGCCCTGAGCTGAGATCTGAGAGTTCTACAATCTAAGCTTGCGACTGGGTGGACCGACCCGGCTGTGAAGTATTCCATGCATCGACTTGCGCACTCGCAATTTCGGTGTACTTCTCTGCCAAGCTCCACAAAAGCACGATCGGCCCTGTCTTTCCACTGACGCCTTCCTTCCCAACTCTTGCGTCCGTCATGAACCGGCCCACACGTCCTACACGTAACCAAAAGGTCCAATTCGAATCTTCTTGTAGAGCTAGAGGGCTTCGTAGCTTCGATCTCCGCAGTCTCTGTCTCCGCATCGTCTGGGTCAACCTTCCGTGCCACTACAAAACATTACAAGCAAGCCGCCGGGAATTCTCGAGCCTCGATGGCGACCGGTTGGAGCGGCTCCTTGGAATCTCCTGCAACGTACTAGTAATTTTCACAGGCCTAGGTTGACACATAAAATATGTGCCAGCCTAACCGACAATCAATCGGGAGCATTGAGTCGGCTACTAGTTGGCCGTTCGGTTTTTTTCTGGCATGCATTTCATTGCAAATCCCTTAACAGTGTGAGAGGCAGACTTCATCATGATCAGAGGCTGCAGCGCAAGGCCCAAAACAAGATACCGGCGCCTGTAATGTGCTTGCCAGGAAAGGCAATCGCACTTGAAGGCTTTAGCAATGCTTCCATAGGAGGATCTATATGGACCTGAAGACGAAGCTCGAAACCGCCACCGGCTACGACATGCCGTTGGTCACTACTCTCGCAACTCGGACGCTTCTGTTGAAGGTCCCACAGCTTGGCCAATCAGGCGAGGCAACTGTGTCTAATGTGTCTAACGTATTAGCTTTTAGCAGCCCGAACATCGACTTGTTTTGAGGGTTTGGTGCTCTTCTGATTACGCCTGACGCGAAATCCATGATCTCATGCCTGGCTCGGCGTCTTCCGCGGGCTTGCCGATCACAGAACCGGTGCTCCTTTGCTGAGCGCACGTTTTCGTGCAGCGATTGCAAGATGCCGGAGGGAGGGACAGCCAAGGACACACGGCATTTGACTCGGCCAGGTCACGAAGCCGAGGCATCTGCAGCCTGGACCGCAGGATTTGCTCACGGATCTCGAGCAGTAGTAGCAATGCACTGTGCTGGCCTTTTCAACGCCGAGCTCGGATGGTATGCTGGGGGCAGTCCTTTTCCAACGGATTGGTAAAGCAGACGAGCTCGAGATGCTGAAAGATTTGCGTGCAAACAAACCCACAAATAAAACTAGGCTGCGACCTCGGTGAAACTTGAATGCTGAATCGGCACGAGTTCTCCGCTGCCAGGACATCTGTTAGGAAGGCGTTCTGCACAGGCACTGCCGAAATACAGAGAGGAAGCACGCGCTGGAAGACTCCAAATCTACCCTGCCTCCTCCAAGCTTGCTGTGCTCATGCTTGCTGTGCTTGGGGCACCTCAGATCATAGGTCGACTTTTGCCTGACCAACCTGACGTCTGTAGCACGTGAGGTGAACAGATGGACACAAGCGATGCCGCCAGGAAATAGAGCTTTCTCCATCCCTGCCGGCGGCTTCCCATGCCTACCGAAACCATTCGCCGTGGGGCCCTTTTTCTTCCGGCTGCGAAGGAATCCTCGGGCACAGGAGTAACCCACGAAATTGCTGTTGAAAACCGTCTTAGACTTGGTGTCTGCTTATGCCGAGAGGCGCTGCCGCAAGGTGACCTGTGATTGCTTTGCAGTCGACGCCGACTTTGCCCGCACATCTCTCTCCACCGCCGTCCTTTACGTGAGGCAGAGAGAGTCCCCACCTAGCGACACTGGTAAGGAAGCCCTGCTCGAGTCCTGTTCGCAAGGCCCCAGTTCTGCGTCTTCACGCTGCCGTAGTCCTTGGTCTTAGGCCCGATCAGGAACTCAGAACTTTCCGCAGGCTTGGGACTCCCCGTGTCTGCTGGGCCATGGCTCTTCCAGCTCGAGCTGTGGACACCTCTGGGAACCGAGTCTGAGCTTTGAATGGGGCGGATTCTTGCGACGCAAAACACCGATGGTTTTGGGAGAGGGCTACCAGGTACAGTAGGGTACATATGTCGAGAGATCTGCCACTGGGCCACTTTTGCTGAACCTGTCGCCTTGCGTTCCAGAGCGAAGATACAAGTCTGGTTTCTCGCACTCGGCTTGTATCCAATGTTGAAACCGATGCAGAATCATCCACCAGGAAAATGCTTTGCCTGGTCCTACAGTGCAGTCTTGACAATGTCTGCTGTCTGCGGGGTCGTTGAGATGCTCGTAAGCTGCGGCCGGGGCCTGCAGACCAAGGGCTGCAGCAGCCTGGCCAAGCTGCGGTTCATCTCCTGGGAACAGGGTGGTTCGAGCCGTGTCTCTGCATAAATCTCTGGGAATGCATAGCAACTCAGGTAGCTCCGGTTGGTACTGCATGTACTGCCCGTCTAGTCAAAGAGAAAGATGTCTCGCTCAGCCGGAGCATGACAAAATACACCAAGAAGCCCCCCCTTCCGCAGAAGCCTTGACTGCTCAATTCTCTGTGCAAAGTGCACCGTAGCCGGCCTGAAACCCTGACCTTTTTGCAGCAGTAATGCCTTTGCTTTTTGCTGATAGTTGCAGCAGACACAATGTCGCCATAAGCGCTTTTCGACGAAGCCCATCGGAACTCCTCGCAGTAGTCCCTCAAAGGCAAATCGTTCCAGTCATCGTTGAACCTCTGCTCTGCGATATGATGTGACTGCGAAAGCACGTCCATCTAGCAGCAAAATCAAAACCGTCGGTGTTGCTTCGGACTTCGCCGAGTCACGGATTCTCGAGTTCGCCGGCGGTATAGTTCACTCCCCAAAGAGCCTAAGGGACAGGAGGGGAACATGCTACCGTCAGTGAGTCCAGGGTCACGAGATCTAGTGACGGTGAACATTGTGCAGGACACCGTCCGTCTCCCGAACCGACTCACCTACATCTTCCTTCGCAGACTGGCAGCTGTGATGCTAATCGTCGTGATGCCCCAGCACCATGCCTCTGACTCCATCGCAGAGGCACAAAGCACCTTCCAGTCCGGATGCGATGTGCTAGGGCTGCTAGGGGCCCTACAGGAATGCTGCACGCGCTGGACGCTGCGTTCGTGCTGCTGGATATGAACCGATATGAACAACCTCAGGTTGCCGGCTGAGGCTGCGGCGGGCATAATCAAGCTGTTCGCCATCAAAGCGAAAGCAATCATCTGCGCATATGGGAAAGGGAAGGACACCTTGGATTCGATCCGATTCGAGTTCTTTCCCAGTACATTTCCCCGGTCATCCCCCGACCTGAACTGCCCTTGGCAGAGTCGCTCTTCCCATTCGTTCGACATTGTGTGGAAACCAGTTATTCAAACATGATCTTTATGCGTTGATTTGGCCCCATCCTTGCTTCGGAGTGGCATCTATGATTGTCTGAACCTGCTCCAAGGAAACACGTCCTCTCGACAGCTCTTGAAAGACTCGCGTGATGATGGGGGGAGGAACGTCCAGAACGTGCGAATCCTCAGATGCTTGCAGGTGTGCCAAGCAGCCCTGACTTGAGTTGATATGCTCGCTGGGCTGCAATGTGGTTGACCACAGCAGCTTGTATCCACTGCAATATGACCTCGCATTTGTCCTGAGCTGTACCCGCAGTGATGTTCTGCACACGCAAATCAGAAGTATGTGAACATATGTGAACAGATTTTCTTTGCAGCCGAGTATCTTCCTGTTGCCGAACGTAGGCAACACTTTCCTCCAATTCACAGCAGCGTCTCATAAACGACCCAGATGGCTTGTGGACACGGCAACAATGCAATGCCAGTGAGGCGAACTTGCCGAAAAGAGACTCTCCTGCAATACTTGCAGAAATGCCACCACTACAGTCACAACAAGTTTCTTGCCGGCAAACGTGTGTTGGACTTGCGCGCTTCCTCTAATGCCACCCTGATTTGGAATAGATGCCCGTTAGAGCCGACACGGGGCTTCATGAAACATCAACAAAGAAAGATCGGGCGTAGGAGCAGTTCTCAGGGATGTCGCAGTCAGGGTCTGCGGTCTGTAGTTGATTAGAGTTTAGTTAAGTTTTAAGTAAAACCCTCTGGCTTGACCAAAGCCTCTGGAGATCCACGCCACGATTGAAGTTTTTAGCCGGGCTAGGGTTTCACAGTAACGTCAAATGTGACCCTGACCCTGACAAACCCCCGATGATGATGCCATGTGGCTGAACTGAGGCCGGAGATGTCCAAAACCTGCCAAGGCAGTGAAGGTTGCTTGGATTCATATATTTCAACACCACGCTGCTGCGACCAGGACTGCGCAATCTCTAGGGTAGGATTCTGCCTCATTCTGCAGACTGCAGACTTCTGGCTCCTTTTGCTTCCTAATCTCGGCAGCTCATCAGTAATCCAGTTCGTGTGTGTTCTTGGGCTAGTACAGCTGCAACCGTTCCAGAGATTTTCCACCTTGACCGAAGCACTTCCACAAAGAGCTCCAACGACAACCTACTTTCCACTGGCTTCAATCCTTCTGCCAGCGCAAAAATCACATGTCGTAACACACTGCATCGGACGATGGTTACAATGACCGCAGGCGATGTCGCACGCAGGCCTCGAAGCCCAAATCATGGCCTGCAAGCTGTTCCAAGGCTGTGGCCCAAAGCATAGATACCAAACGGACCAGCCTGGCAAGGAAGCTTTGGACTTTCGTTTATTATCGACTTCCATGCAAGTAAAAGCCGCTTGTATGTCAAGCCTAGCACCATGGTAGCAATCCCAGCTCAGTGGCCCAGTTTGCAACCGTCTCGATCCATCCCAACTTCAACATTCAAAATCATTCAAATTGACACACCCAGGATTCCGGCTCAGCCACAATGCACTCTCAGATGCTGAACCAAGCCACAAATGCTGAAATTTTGCCACCTCCTCCTCCAAGCGACGTGAGGTGCCGCGTTGCAGGCAGCTACACTTCAGCAGTTGAAATGTCACTTGTGCACATGATTAGCTGTCCTCCTTTTCCTCTTTTCTGCTGCAGAAGGCGAAGAGGCTGGATGCGGCACCGAACCACTCCCCCCTCACTTGCTTCAATTTCGTGGCACCTGGCGTGCAACAGTCTGCATCTATTTTGCGCCAAATGTACGTCTCGTCTTTCACCGAAGCCTTGCTGCTTCTCAAACATTCGAGTGCTGTGTAGCATTGCACGAACCATGCTGTGTTCCATGAGAACAGGCATTACACCACTACGCCATCATGCGCACCATCCTGGAGCCCATCACGCGGGCCTTCCCAATATCGGGAATATGCCTGGGTGGTCCGAAACACCACCAGAAAGGCCAGCATGGCCTTGCTTCTGTAAATCTGGCTCGTTCGTTACAGGGACCGACTTTGGAAGGTTCGAAGATTCAAAGAATCCCAGCATACCCGACGACACGAGCTTCTGGGGGTTGAAGCCATTTTTATCGCAAAGCCTCAAAGCTTCTTGAACAAGGGGCAGGAGGTTTGAGGCATCTGAACTCGAAAGCCCGAAACTGCTCTTAAACCTTCAAAGTTGCGAGTTCAGAAAAGTTGTGTTTGGGTTGCGACCTCGCGTGAGACGCTTTGGACGCCTGGAATGCATAAGACATGATAAGGCGTTTTGTGACTGCCTTTGTCAAACAGTGCAACTTACACATCGCCTGTCAGGCAACCGGAAGAAGCACATTGGCATTCTGATTGCTACTGCTACTGGTTGTCAGCAAAATCGGAATGGAATTAATGAGCATCGAAGTTGCATTGTAGGCTGCCCAAGCTTGGCTAACCTAAGCATGCGCATATGCGACACATATCTGATCAAAGAGACATGCCGGCAGATCAATACAAGAGTCAGCCATGCATGGCATACACGGACAAAGGCCGACAAACAAACAGAAGACGAAACATCATAGCTGCAGTGCTTCTGAACTCCATGCAAGGGCCGTAAAGCCGTAAGGGAGGCCGTGGCTGCACTTACAGTTGCTGGTGCATCCCTTCGTACAATGGGCATGGTGCTCTTGCGACTAATAAGGGTCCAACAGAGAAGTTGTCCATTGTAACCTCCAGCTGCTTCATGAGAAGGCTGAGCCTGAGGCCAGGACTTAAAGGACCGAAGCCACTCCCTCATGTTCTTTGAGCCCTTGCGCATCATCCCATGTCCCGACATGTAGCAAAATTGACCCTGTCCTCCTGTCCAGCCGAGTGTCCCCACTGCCAGGATGCCACTGGGGATGCCCCAGAGCATGGCTTTGGGCAGCACAGAGCCAGCTAAGGAGAATGCAAAGCCGACGTGCCATCGGCCTGGCAGGGTAGAGCACTTGGCATCACATCTAAGTTACCGGTCGCTGGGATTCCTGCCTGGATGGTACACGATCATCGCAGCTTCCCGTGCAGCAGGCTTCGGTTCGGGTGACGACGCGAGGCGGCTTGGGGACTCCTTCCCCGCGATGCCATTCTCATGCAGCCGCTACCACGAGCTGTTTCTGAGCGAGTGCGCTGTGGACTGATCGAGGCGTTTTGATGTGCCAGGAGCTGCCTGCTGCAGTTTCATGCCGGGGTACCGTGAGCCGAGGGTTGGGTCGAGTATGGCTCGGTTCAACTTCCAACAATGAGCTGCTTTTCTGTCAAGGTGGCTTCGAGCCCAGCTCTGCGCCATGTGCCACGTCTTTAATGTGAGTCGCTCCTAGATCGCAGGTAATCAAGTACTGAACCGACTGGGTTCTCCCTGTTGGGATGAAGGTTCCTAACCTAACGGTCCTCACGCTAGAGGCACGAATCGGAGGCTCCCTGATGAAGTCAAGCAGCTTGAAGTAGTAAATGCAGCCGCGGATTACCTGATACCACTGCAGCCAACTAGGCAGAGATCAAGGCCCACCAGGATTCCACGCATGAACACGCCGGGAACCCGAAACCGAAGTCCCCCCACTTACGAATTCCAGAAACAAACCACAAGGAAGCCGATCAAAGACCGTGGAGGTCCTTGTGCTTCCGGATTTTGTGCCCCCCGATTGAGAAAGCAGGAACTCCGTTCCACGTTGTCAGTCACCACGCAGATAGATCACAAAAGTCTCGCTAAAGGGAAGCCGGATCCAATTGAGTTAGGTCCTGTTGCTTTTGCGGAACTTTTGCGCTGTCCCAGGCACGGATCCATGGACGGGATCGAAGAAGTGCTTGTAATTGATCAACCACACCTAAGGCAAATTGATGAGCAGGGGTCATGCTCGCATCGCCTTTTATGTCGATTCCGGAATAGTTGCTCGGACAACTCGGACATTGGCAGCACAACTACCGGGGCCAGAATGCCAAGAAGGTCAGTCAGGCTGAGGCTGGCACCAAGAGGCAAATAGCAAAGATAACCTGAAACCCGAGCGCAAGGGCCGCAAGGAGGCTTGTGTCGGCTTATGTCTGGAGAAGCATCGCCTTGGCCAGCAAGTTGCCGAAATCGTCCAGCTTTTGCTGCAGCGGTGTCTGCTCCTGGCACTATGCCCACTACGCTTCGAGGTCCTTCCGAGTACTTCCGAGTACGTCGAGGCAGCTTAGGCTACATGACCGCGAGATGTGTGTCAGCTCTCTAAGCATTTGCTGTCACTTCTGGGCGTATTGATCGTAAGGAAGTCTTGGATTCTTGGATTCCAGGGCAACCTGTACTGCACGCAATTGACACACTATGCTGGCCCTGGCAACAGCTGACGAAACAAGAACAAGTCCCGCGGTCCCGACGGCACAAACGGCAACCTGATCCGAGGCGACCAGTTCAAGCCTAGTCGCCTCCTCGCCTGCTGCCAGCTGCACGGCATCCTGTATCCAGGGGAGTTGAGCAAGTGTTGCTAGCATGCAACCATGCTCGTGCACGCGCAGGCACATCAACAAAAGCGACGTCTCCTGGATCGCTCCGATTTCAGTCGCCATTCCCGTTGCAGTGACCACCCCGATGCATGCACCGTTGGAAATCGTCGTGGAGGCAAACAGCATGTTCACCTGCTCATGGCCAGTTCCCCTACAGATTTGAAATGTGTGTGTAAGCAGGTCCCCTGAGCACTTGTTGCCCGGCCTTGCCCTGGATGATGGTCTCCAGAGGCAGACATGTGGCCGGGTCTTTGGACACGCTTTGAGATTCGCCCGTTAGCTGGGACCTTGCTTTCGACCACTCGGCTCAGCTTGGCAAAGGCATCATTCCAATCTTCTGCCAAGGAACTGCTCGACCCGAATTGTCGTGCTGTTCAGGATTGCGACGCGAAGATCTGCTGGCACCTTGTCACCAACCTTGACCTCAAGGAATAGTTCATGCAGGAGGTTGCAATGTGCTTAGTTAGCCGGAAAGGCACCTGCACCACGTCCCCAGGAACAAGGCCAGCAGCGTTCACGGTTGTCCTGGATGGCCAAGATACGGCACCCTGGACATGTGTCGCTGCAATGCGCTGTGCACATACCCCTTCTCCACATCAGCAACATGCAGAGAGACTGCAGGTGTCCAGCACCCATCACGAAGGACAGCTGCAGTGTCGGGTTGTAGCCTGATGGGACTAGACGTCGAACTGTATCGGAATTCTGCCGAATCAACCCAAGTCTTTGAGATAGCTTGAGTGCAGGAATCCGGCAGGCCTTTTCAAAGCATCCAGCGCCTTCTCCGCATTAGACTCTTGCCAAACACCCACCTGAAAACAAACACTGCTACTGTGATCTAGCGTGAGATGCAGGTGGTGCAGGGCCAGACGCCAATGAGAGGAGTGTCATGCACATAGCACAATCGGACTTCGAACATCGCCTATATGCTCGCGTGACTTATAGCAGTTCCACTTGCTTTGGTTGCACAAGTCACGAAGGCGTTCGCGATGAGGATGAGGAGGATGACGAGCCTTGCATGACAAAGCTTGAATCGGACATAGGCCATCTCGTGAGCACAGACCAGCCTAGACTGTGCAAAAATTGCAGTCACTAAAAAAGACTGTGAGGGCGAAGTGGCGGCTCAACGAATGCAGTGATCCCTTCCTGAGGCCAGGTCGGAAATCTACGGTCCACTTGAAAGCTTCTTTCGTTTATGGCACGGTTGAACTGACCTTGCTTGTGTGGGACTCTTCAGGAGCGACTGCCTCTTCTGCAAGCATTTTCAGACGCCAGAAATGTTTTCCATGTATCTGCATTGGCTCGAATGCGCAAAGTTGCAAGAATGTGCCCCATGTTGAACTCAGATGAAGGCCTCGCTGCTTTTCTCGTCCAGCACAGCCAAGGCGAAGGAGACCACTGCAGAGACCAGCAGGATTCGCACTAGCCTCAGCACTGAACTTCGCCCCTCTAGGTCAAGCCGGCCAGGCTTTGTTACGCATTGCATCCAACATCCAGTTGTGCTCACTTGATGTTCACATATTGTAAGAAGTACGCTTCGGGCCAAGACATCATGTTGAGATCGGAGGCTTAATAAAAGCTGGCCCCTGTGGTCGCACTGCCCTCTCATCTCTAACACCAACACCCCGCGACTGACCAATTGGCTGAGCAACAAGTCTTCGAACTGAGCCAGGATCAGCTTCCAAATGGACTTCTTCTCCTATGCGTAACAACCGCGAGCGATGGAGGTCTGCTTCGACCTCTTCTCGTTTCGACTCCCATGGACCTCCTCCGCCAATTCGTTCGGGCCATGGCGCAGCCTTTGCTGGAGCACCTGCCAGAACAACCATTGGCGAAAAATGGCGGGTACCGAGGTTTCTTCAAGTCGCTAGCCGCCTGGCTGCGGGTGAGCCCCGTCTGCAAACTGACGTGGAAGTGGGCCAAGACATCCTCAAGCACAGAATCATCACAACTCGCTGGCCGAGCGATTCTGCAAGCCAGTCTTTCCGGGCCTCAGCTGATAGGGTATGTGGGTGCCTCAGGTCCTCTTCCAAGGCCGCAACCTTGCCAACACAATGCCGCGATTTGTTCCTGCAGTCCAAGCAATCCGGCCCTCCCAGCAAGCCTTGCTCATATCATCCCGGCGGCAAGCGCACTCCACGACGTTTCGAGAATGGCCGCTACATGCTGTCGGAAATGGTCGATAGACTAAGACTGTAATCGGGAAGAATCGTGAATCACTGCATGACTTACAGTCATGTTTCTTGATCTGTTGCCGTTCTGGCTGACCATCCAAACGCAGCTGTCGAAGAATCAATTATCCCCCTTGCCTTTGCCTATGTCAATTTTGGCTCGTCACTCTTTGGCTTTGGTCGCACTGACCCGGGTAAGCAGCAATAACAAGCATCGTATAGATGACACACGTCAAGAAAGATGGCCAACTTGCAGCCCTGCGTGCACAGGCACTAGGGCCGGTCGCGACAATCACTACAAGACACAAGTCGGGAACGCCCCGAACAGCATGAAGACCTTGTTCTTCGGGCTTGCGCCGGGAGCCCGAACAGAGAGCACATCCTGCAGAGCATAGTGGATGACTCGGGCTCTCGCGGTGCGTCAGTGGCAGTAGAACTCAGTAGGTGCCGAGCCAAGTCCACGGACCTTCCGTCAGCCAAGCTTGTCCTGCTGACAGTCCTGCTCCAAGGCGGAACAAGCAGCATGACTGGCCTGAAACGTTCAGTCTTGACCACCCGCCCAAACGGAGCTCCAGCTGTCCGCTGCTGAAGCTTGCCATGAGATGCCACGAGCAATACATTAATAAGGATCCCCCGTGATTGAGAAATGACTCCTTTCTGGGGTTGGTAGGATCGTGCGCGCCTCCTCTCTCCGTTTGCTCTTTACGAGACTACCACCCATCGTAGTACAAGCAAAGATAGTGACAACGAACACACACACATGTATATATATATATATATATCTTCGTTCATTTATAAATTTATGTATGTGTTTATCTATTCAGTTGTTTATTGATTTGTTAATTGACTATTTGTTTATATATGTGTGCATGTGCATATGCAACTTTACATATATAGATATATATATATATATAGATATGTATATACATATATATATATATATTGGTTTATGTGTATTTCAAGCCGGAAAGTTTTGATAGGAATCTTAGCTCTACGATGGAGCGGCCGGAAACCATCACGCCCTAAATCCCAGACTCCACCCCTAAAGCTTTTTCAGGAACCTTCAATCCTCCGTGATCCGGACCGAGCCAATTCAAGCTCCCCCCCCTCTCCCCCCGTTTTTACCCAAAACATCGATGATTCCCGCAAAACTTTCTCTTAAACCTTCAATCTGCGGTGACGCGCCTTGAACCAAAAGCCTTTTCAAGCAGCCCACTCCGAAAGCGAAGACTCCCACAATACTTTCTTTTAGATCTTGATTCTTCAATCTTCGGTGACGCGACTCAGCACTGTTGACCAGTTGGAAAATTTGGAATCTTTATTTTTAGTCCAGCAACTCGTTCATACCCATCTAAAGTATCTTAACCCAGTTTTGTATTGGTTGGAACCTTACCTTAACATCAAATTAAATTCCTCTGTCAATTCTCGAAATTCCTGTCTAAATTGTCGAATCCTGCTTCTAAGCTGTAATCAGAACAACCGTTCGAATCCTGTCAAACGTTTTTGAAGGCTTGGAGAACGTCTGAAGGGTTTGACCAGTTTGGACGGCTTCAGATACTTGAGAGTCTTTTTAACTGGATCAACCACCCAACAGCCTTTGGTTATGTTGTTTGTGCAAGTTTGTTTCCTAGCCCTTCTAATTCTACACAATGCTAGCGACATATACCTCTCGAAATCTGGTTAAATACCCGTCTGTAACAAAGAGAGTCCTGACCTAAATTATCGCCACGCCTCTCTCAGTTATGTAGGTGCAGGCCAAACTTGACTCTCTCTCTCTCTCTCTCTCTCTCTCTCTCTCTCTTCTTCCACACAGTCAAGAGCACGGCAAAGCACCGCACTCCGCGCGCGTGCGCGCACTGTCTGTTTGGTTCCAGTACGACTGCTACACCTGATGAGGGCCCCACTCTTCTTCTTCTTCTTCTCCGGGGTNNCCCCGCGCCGGATGGCGCGCCCCTGTTCAAGGGCCTTTTGGGGGTGTCGGTAAACGACATCGGCCCCACTCTCTCTCTCTCTCTCTCTCTCTCTCTCCCCCGGGCATGAGGGTCGGTCAAGACCCCCGGGCCACAGGCCCACCCGCATTGTTTTAATGCAGGTTAGGGGTGTGAGGAGCGAACATAATACTCCCAACGAAGACAGTTAGATAGTGTGTGTTAGCTGACAAGGGAGTATGTATGTTCTCAAGG
>CAJNDV010014647.1:61199-74133 GCA_905221635.1 Symbiodinium sp. CCMP2456
CGTGCCTAAGCAAGCTCTCTCTCTCTCTCTCCCCCGGGCATGGGGGTCGGTCAAGACCCCCGGGCCACAGGCCCACCCGCATTGTTTTAATGCTCTCTCTCTCTCTCTCTCTCTCTCTCTGTCTCTCAACCACGACGCAAAACTTGACCACACCACGCAAATCACGTTTTTTTGCTTGCACAAGTCAAGTTTTTGGGCATTTTCCAACTTATGTAGATATTATTTTCTTATCTTTGCATCGTATGTACTCAGCCGTCTGGTTGATCCAAAGACCTGGTCGAGATATTTATGTCCTTTGTGCTCCACAATATTAAGCAATTTTTATGCAACTATGCAACCACCCCTTTCACATATGCAATCATGTATTCCATCGAGCACATCCCGGTTGAACTCTGTGAGCCAGAGAAAGAAATTATCCCAAACCCCTGGCGCGTTCGGACGTGGTTAAACACTTCAAGATTAGCTACTAGTACAAAAACCCATGAGGCGGCAGAATCTGCGAGCCTGACTGAGAAGGGCCTGAGTCGAAATCCCCAAAGTTATGGGGTCAGTCCTAGGAGCCATTTTTCCGAACCAGGACGTTTCTGAATCGGGACCCTCAATGCGAAACCCTTACTGTAGTCTCCAACGAATTCCGAAAGAGCCCAAGACTCCTTGTTTAAGGAAGCTGCGTGACACTGTCTTCTTAAGAAGACTTCAGGTATTCCCAAGGAGGCCATGACTGTCTTTCTAAACTCTCTACAGCAACCACAACCATACCGGCCTTGACCGCAATCACGCTCACGACCACAACCAGCAAGACCAACCAGAGCCATACGCAGTCACTTTCCTTTAGCCGCAGGCGCTGTCCTCATGGAAAATCCGGAGCAGCGGGAAGCCAGCGACCGCATCTCGCTGCGGAGCTCCTGCATCAAAGGGCATACATTAAGTAGTACACACTCAAACAGGAGCAGCTCGGTTCGGGTCTGACCTCGGTGGTGTGGTAGAATCCCGGCAGCCCTGGCCGGGCAGGCAGGTCTTTGACACCTAAGATGCATGCAGACACGATAGAGTTTTTTGCGTCTCCGGCCTGGGCTCGCAGGTCGTAGCCTGATGGAAGGAAGCTGAGCAAGAGACTCTCGCTAGACGTTGCTTCGGCAGCATTAAAGCTGTCCTTGTGAGTTTACATTGCTGGAGTCTTTAGGTTGAAGGATCTTTTCTTGCACGGATGCAAATGAGTAAACTTGTGAGGCTTCTTGTGAGGAACTTTGTGCGAAACCTGTGCGAAAACGCACGCCCTGGCTGGCTGCCTTCACCACTTCGCTTGAATATCAAACAGTCAAGCATGGCACCAACTCACAGGAACTCGCGCGGTGCTGACTTCCTCACAAGAAACTTCACAGGAAGTCCTTGACCAGACAGCCTCTCTTGCAGGAAGACTCACAGGCTTCTCACAGGCAAAACCTTCTAGAAAATCACGAGGCTGTCCCTTTATGCATGTTGCATCTTCTGGCCTTGTCTTCACCTTTGCTGCATGGGCCAAAGCCCAAACAGCTACGCTCAGCACCTCGTCACACATAGCTGCAAAGCCCTGCCCTCTTCTCCATGAAAACATGGAAATAGGCAGGGGGTGCCTATGACTGGCCGCAGTAACTTAATCATCGGAGCTCTGTTGCTGGACGTCGGTTTCGCGTTTTGCCCACGCAGTCGAATGTTGGCTGTCTGAAGCAGGAGTGCGAGGAGAGCATCCAGTAAACCGGAAACGTCTTGGGTGGCTGTCCGCATACCTGAAGAAATACCGACCCAGCACCTCAGTCCTCAAACCCAGTCGAATTTTGGTCCAAGCATCTGAGCCGCCAGCAAGGTACTTCATTGATGCAGCACAGCCTTCACACCGACACGTTGGTTAGGAAATAAATATATATACACACATATATATATATATATGTGCATGTATATGTATATATGTATATGCGTATATGTGTATATAGTAGACATATACATGCAAAGAGAGACAGGGAAAGCTCGGAACGGTTCGGGTGTGAACGATTCTGCTGCTTGAGTCCTCTGGACGACCGATCTCTTCCTCTGGCCCCACTTGCCTACTGGCCTCAAAGGCCTATCCAAGCTTCCAAGAGCCCGTGTCTTCGTCGCGGTCGCGGAAATTTTGATCTAGACTTGTGCGCTCTTCTCGCGCAATTCCTGCATACATATTTTGACGCCTACACTCGGACAAGTCCAAGCCTGGTCTGCCAAAGCACGCTGAGAAGGAAAGAATTCGACAGAGCCAGATTCACTCTTGCCGGGTCGAGACTCGTCCATCAGTGCGGGTTGGGCGGGTACCGGGGCACGGCTTGCCCGATGTGCCAAGTCTTGCCCTACTTCGCATATCGCTCGATGCTTCCAGAGGCAAGCATGACAAGTGGGTCAAAATGAACAGCCTCTTCCGGACGAAGACTGGCACCAGTTGGGATACTAGGGCCACAAGGGCAATAACCGCTGTGGGCGCAGCTGGTGCTCACAATCTGAGATGTGTCAATCCAAACAGACAGTGCTCAAGTCGGAGGCTGCAGTCGTGTCAAGAAGCAGGTGGGGCAAACGACAGAAACATCGTGGCAGAATGCGACGCTCGATGTTATAGGTACAGCAAGTGAGAAACGGCGGCAACAAATTGAAAGAATTTACACCGAAAGCACGTGCACACGACAGCGGCTCGCTGTACCTGTTTTGCTTTGCTCAACCTGAAGTGCACTGACCAGCGCACGCCTGCTTGAAGCATTGCGGTTGCAGATGCCGAAACACCAACATGCAACCGAATCCAAATCTGCTCGTCTGCAGGCTACACCCTCGACATTACACTCTCATTAGACATGATCTGTTTTTCGTTTCCAAACACATCCAAAGTAAGACTGCTGGTGCCAAGCACATTGCGAGCATGCACCAGAGGATGGATAGCATGCTCGGAGCTCATGACATGTCAACGGTTCATCTGTCGCGAGTGCCCGCGTACGTACACATGTGGAAACGATAGGTAAATACAAACATAGACATGCACGCACGTACTTGTACGTGGAGGAAAGATTGCTCGGGCCCGAGATGACGCACGGTTTGTCCTGGGCCACGAGATTTTGATTGCAGATCTTTCTGCGCTCTAGTTTGGCCCTGCCTGGTGTTTATGAAGCAGTTGCCTAAACCATCTGGATTTTGAATTTTGTATATACATATTAATACCAGGCCGGTTTGCTGGGTGGCTTTCCCTGCCATACTCGAATTTTGCACTAACGTATTTGCCTGCAGCAGAACACTCTAAAAGTCTTTCGCGTAGTTTCCATTCAACATCTGGATCTACGCATGCGTGCACAGCACCACACGGACACACGACACACATGGTACTGTATATCTTTCTACATCTGCAAGCAGAGAGATGTGATGAAGTTGAAAGAAAAATTTAAAATTCACACAGAAGAACTACTTGTAGCACAGGCCGCAGCAAAGTAGGGTGGATGAAGGTATACTGTTGACGGGGAGGCACTCTCCAGAACTACAGGCGCATGAGACTCCCTGCTGATTTACACATCTACAAGAATCTGAATCTGTCAACGGCCACAAAGACAAACACAGGCACCCACAAGACTTAAAAATCCGTCAGCCTGGGCACACGTGCCCGCAGCCAGTGGCTTGAGCCGAGTCCAGCAAAACATCCCGGCAAATGCTGACGTGGCCAAGACCGTGCGCAGGATTATTGCAGGCTAGGCTGCTGCGGGGCTCGGCCTGATGCAAACGAGCCGTGTTGTCCGAGGGAGCATGTCGGGATCAGTAAAACTAGCTGCAAGGAAAACAGTGGCAAAAGAGAATCTGCTGCACGTGGCCGGCTTCTGCGCAGGAACCACATGCTGTAAAATGGAAGGTCGCTGGAGTCTGCTGGTCCAGGCTTAATGCATCGCCAGCATATGGGAAGCATCAATTCATCAAACAGGAACTGTGGCACTACGAACACGGTGTGTCAGATGTCTGCTGTAGACTGCGGAAGATGCTTCGCAAATCTTCACAGTGGTAGTTCTTGTATCGTTGCACTGTACAAATTCGAAAAACGCATCATCAGTGCGCTCAGCAGGAACCTGTTGTGACACAGCCGGCCGGAAATCGTGTTGTTGCAGCTCTCTTCTGTGCAGAAAGTAATTGATGTACTTGGCAGTCACCGCTGACTACCCTCATGCTGCGCCACGACTGGGCGTGCCGGGCGAGGCTTGTGGGCACACTTTTTTAGCAGGCTGAAAGGTTAGTCAACAACACGATTCCAGCGCAGCCTCTCGCGTCCAGATTCGAAGCAGCTGAGTTCCAAAAGGATGACCCGCATATCTTTCGTTTCTCAACGTTCGGCGCTCTCTGGACGAAGGCTCTTCATTCGCCTTTCAAAGACGGAAACGCTAACCATGTCTGAGCAGGCATCGTCAGGAGCGTGCGGCAAGGTATCGCCTGCCGACCGTGTTGAACTTCATGCTAGGGCTAGGGGGTGGAGCAAATGGTGGCTAACCAGGAAAATCGCATCAACACCCTCATGCCCAGCAGTATTTTGCTTCTGCCATCAGACAGCGCCAAGCAGCTAGCCCTGCCTGGCTTGTCGGCTGCTCGGCGGCAGTTTCCACGGTTCTGGGCAGCTTCGCATCCAAAGTAGCTGATACCTTGAAACATGGGCAAACATATTGTCAATGGCGCGGGCACAACCACCGGCCCACAACTCTCTGTAAAGGCTCTATACTCGACCGCGCTGGGCTCTGGACGGAAGCAATGGAAAGTGTGTCCTGCGAAAAAACTGCACGGCACGATGTATGCCATGTATGCAACCTTGTGCTGCTTGTTGAATGGAACACACCAAACGAGAGGAAAACACTTTGTCAAATCTTTGCTGAACGTTGGAGCTGCGCCTATCGGGGTGATCCTTCTTGTCATGGTGCCAGTAGCCAAGGTCGTTCAGACTGATCGTACAAGGGCAGATGAGCTAGCTTCGTCACCAGAGCGGTGTTTTTTATTCTGTTTCAATCCTAAGGACGCAAAACCCCCTTCCGCAACACCCTTCCGCCACTGCTTCCGCAGCCTTCCGCGCCTCGAAGCGTTGGCACGTTTCCGAGTCACTTCATGTCGTCCCTTCCGCGTGCCCTTCCGCGGACCGTTTTGCGAGCGAACCCTTCCGCAAGAGCATAAACCCCACTTCACGTATTACGTTAACTCCTTTCAGCGAATGCGGGCAGCATAGTTTATCGGCATGCCTCGGGCTTCCTGGAAGCAGACCTGAACCCCGGAAGAGTACAGCATTAGCTGGTTCGGTTCGCTGTCAGGATTCAGGCTTCCATTCATTACGTGTGGCTGACCTTGAGTCTTCGAGGTGAGTCCTCGCATGCGCTCGCCTCTCGCGTGTCCTTGTCCGACATCGACCTGAGAAAAGGTCGCATGAGCAAGAATGCCAGCGGTTGATGTTGCGATGATGTTACAATCCCCTCACCGTGTGCCTTGATATTGTTTCTCCAGTGTGTGTTGAGGGCGTCGACGGCGCACGCTTGTGCTTGGCCACGACGGCCTGGACCGGTTATGTCCAGGAAGTGTTGCAGATACGGCATCAGCACGAGCGCTTCACTTGTGGAAATAGCACTGTACTTCGCTAGTCCGCTGTGAACCAAAAAAGCTCGTCCTCCTTCGGCGAGTCAAAGCGCATGTTGAAAACTGCCTGGCATGACACAAGACCCCCTGTCCCACAGGCATGCTTGTGCAGGGTCGTGCTGTATACATACACAATGACAAATAAAGTAATTCTTACATAAACTGGTAAACGCATAAATAACATAAAGGTAAGTACATGAAGAAACGGGCAAACACGCAAGACACAACAATAAGCAGTATATATATATATATAGGTATACACACATGCATACACATACAACATTACATATACATATAAATTGCATGTACACATACATCATTAGTTATTTACATGTATGCCATATAAACACGTATAGATCAGCGGACAGACAGACAGACAGACACTCTCACTCGGACACAGACACAGACAGTGCAGAGAGAGAAACGGCGGCGTTTCAGCAGCTTTTCGGTTCAAATCCCTACACGGCTCTTGCATAAGCGCATTCCCGAAGGTGCCTGGTTGCGCATCGGTCTGGGTGGCAGCAAAGGCGCAGTCCGCGGATCGTAGGGATCACCTCAGCACAGACGTTCTGCCTCGGCCTCCTGCTGCAACTTGCTGCTGCCCACAAAAAATTCCGCTCAATCGAGCTGCTGTCGGGGTCGTATTCCACCCACACTCCGTTCATCTCGACCACTCCAAGCGCCTCCCCAGAAGGAGGAGCAAGTTAAAGTTGAGCGTTTTTGTACCAGGACTCGTGCATTGGCCAGTTTAAGCTAAGCTGAAACTGAGAATGTGGACACGAAAGCTGGGATGGGTTGAACTTCCGGTTATGGCTGGGTGCGAAACATGACTGCGCAATTAGATCCATTCAAGCCCAGGACTGATTCTCATCCCTCGAAGGCTCAGCAACGACTGCGGCAGCCCGGTCGGTCCCGTCGCAATATAATTATCCAACACGAGTAGGCCCTGAAACTGACTTGCAATCGAACATGTCTTGCCTTCCGTGAGCCCCCACTCCTGACCGGAGACCGAGGCCATTTCTTTCGCTTGGCCCCCTTTCCAGCAAGCATGTGAAGGATGACATGGAAAGTGTGGGCAACCGTGGGCGGGTGTTGGCACATCTTGTTGTCTTGGTGCTTTGCATAGTATTGCTTGGCAGGCACATCAGCACAGGCTACTTTGAGGCATCTGCACCATAGAACAATGTGTCAAATGGGAAAACAGTACCCTCTGGGCAAGCGGCGGGCAGCAGGGATCGCAAGTCTGAGCCTGAAAGAAATCCAAAGCTTGATGTATAGCTGGCTTTGTCACTTATATATGCAAGCATGAATACTTCGAAGTGGATGGCACGCCAAGGGTCTCTACCTCATGGCACCCCTCCTTCAAAGACGACACATCTGAGGCCTGAACAGATTTTGTAGGCCCCAGACAAACACGAGGCCTGATAGCAGTGACGCAGCGGACTACGTGGAGGGGGGGGGGGGGGGGGGGNNGGGGGGGGGGGGGGGGTGTGGGTTTTGCAAGGAGGTCCTGGCCTCGCTCAGCAGGCTGCGCCAGTTGCTCGGGGACATGGCCATTGCTTAAGTTGAGGCCAAAACTGGGCACTTAGAATGCTTGGCCCTGGAAAAGAGATCGCAGCCCATGCCACGAGTGTCATTGAGCAGGCAATACTGTTAACGCTCAAGATAGTCTATGCTACATGGCGCTTGTGAGGCAATGCACCACCAGCTGCTTGAAACGTGCGGACATCGTTGGTGTCGCGCATCTAACCTCTGGTCGCATCGGCCACATTGCGCATTCTCCAATGTACGAGACCTTTTCGCGACGCAAAATACCACACTTCACTTGCAGAGGTCTGGCCGAACATGACACATGCCAGCCGAACTTAAAGTGGTCTCACCTTTGCATTCTGCAAAAAGCGATACCACGACAGGGACCTGAGACCGAGAGATGCACGAGTTTGGGAGCCCGGGCCTGTGCTTCATAGGGCTGCAGTCTTTTGATGACGGCTTTGTGGCCTACTCAGAGGTATTTCCCCGTCAATCCACAATACTCACCAACATGAAACTAAGAGACTTTCTTCGGGGACGCAAGGTCGTAGTGGCACGTCCGTCATATACGCTGGCACTACATATCCTTCGCGATGCTGCGCAAGTAACCTGTCGCAACATCTTTGTTTTCTGGGTGGGCAGTCCTCTTGTTGCACCTCTCTTCAGGTTTGACTCGCGCTCTTGCACGAATTCGAGTTTGGATTCGAATTCGGTGGTGTCACTGTTTGCAATCCAAGTGGCTGGAGCGGTCCTAGATGCAAGTGAAGAGTCTTTTGAAGTTCTGCCGGCACGCGGTCTGACTACACGGGAATTGGAAGCTCATCCCCTGGACAGCATACGCGGGAGCTAGGAGCAATTCCATGCAAGCGCTTGTGTCATGCCGGCGGGTAGCTGCTTTGAACTCTGAGTTGCAGCTTTGCTCTTTGCTGACGGTTGTGAGTAAACTGTAATCCTGCCGTGTGCTGGTGCCAGTTATCGACGCGAAACTCTGCCAGGCATCGTGTCACTGAAACGCTCGGAAACGGCACAAGCCGCCTTTTGATAATGCATGCTCCAAATGGGGTCTTTCAATTGCTGAGCTCCGGTAGGGCCTAGGAGGCAACTAGCATATCTATAGGACGCGATGCTATGCGACATACAGGAACCATGTTGCGGTACATTCCAGCAAATGCAGCCATGCGGTTTCCTCCTTGCGGCTCTACGGGCCCTCAGCGCAGAAAAGCGCCCCTCTGTTTCATGCGCTGTGTCCAGCAGCGGCGGCATAAAGTGACGAGAAGGACAGCACATTGCCCAGCACAATGTGCAGCTACATGGCGCTTTTTTGTGGGAGGAAGCACCTTGTCAGCATATCCTACCACAAGACCCGATGCTAGGTCAGGGTATGATGCACGCCAGAATCCAGGCTCAGGCATCGCTGGCCTCATTGGCCTGGGCCGTATCCTCCACCACTACACTCTGCAGCGAGACCGGCTGGGCCGATGCCACCAGGCGGCGTGCCTCTGGCGGGTCGCGCGCCCTATGGTAAAGGCCTAAAGGTTCGTAATGCCCTCAACCGCGGCCTTTGTTCGCTTTCCACGACTCTTCCTGGAAGCCTCACGAAAAGAACATGGCTGTGGGAGGATCCAGCTCTCTGTGGGCAAGTTGTGGACGCAGCTTACGAAACATAACGAACACCTCGGCAACTTCATGCGTTAGGCTATGGCCACCTGCCTCTTCGTCACCATGCTCCCTGCGCAGGATAGGAACTGCTCGCCATACTTTGCGTCGGGCTGTGCGAGGGGAGTGCACCTCAAATCGGGGATGTAGAAAGATGCAGAGCAGGCCTTGTTTCGAAGCGAGTCCTCCGAGCTCCCGACCTGTTTGCAACTCTCTGGTTGCGCCCTAAGTTTCAACAAGCCAGGTGTTGGAGCTTCGTCTGCCGAGCTGCAGCTCTAAGTGTATTCAAGACGAATGCATGACGTCATGCTTGCAGCTTCCAGTGCCAATGCAGATTGAGTGCAGTCGGGTCTCTCCGACTGCGATCGCTTGCTGGGCGACAGGTGCACAGCTTCCTCGTGTCTTGGCAACAACTGTAAGCAGCCTTCCTGGTCGACTTATTGCTGGCAAAGGCGCAGGCAACGGCTCATTGCAGGTGCTCGTCGCATTGAGCACGGCGTCTGTCGACTGCATCGATGTGGCATTGGTGTCTGCTGGCGAAACACCAACGAAAGACGCCTGTGCTGCATTCAAGCGTGTCGCTTCGTGGCCATGCCATGCATACAAGCTTCGAAGCTGAACTCGCAGCCTCGAGCTTACTGCAGCCCCGGTGCCAAGCTTTGTCCGCTCCCGCTATGTCGAGGGCATGTTGGAGTCTTGATGGTTTTGGCGCTCCGTCGCCAACCTTCGTGCAGTGTTTGTGTTCTGGCGCATGCAATGCCAACCAAGTCTTGATCCGTTGGCCACTACAGCTTAAACTTAAACTCAAACCGCCAGCTTGCACTTCAACAGCCCACCTTTTACTGCTCAACAACATTGCCAAGCAACAGGCGTAGCGACATCAGGGTGGGAGTATGAACTGCAACTAGAACTGACAGAACTGATGTTCCCCGGCCGAGGGAAACGCCAAAAGTGCAAGTGTGCGACTGAGTCGCAAAGAATAAGAGCAACGCTTGCCAGAATTGAAGCACTTGCGCTGCCAATCGTTATGGCCTCTGGCACGAGACCTCATCTGGGGACAAGGCGACATTAGCCGAAGCAGACCACCCGATCCAAAGCGAGACAGGTTTTCTTGAAATGTCGGGGCAGTCATAGTGTGACGAGGCTGCCATAAGGGTCGGCTAACATCTTGTACGCAAGTGGCGAGAAGCAGAGTCCATGACAGTCAGGCCGAGGAAAATACAAAACCAATTGGAAAAGCTCCGCCCTTGAGGGCCTCGCAGCAAAAATAGTTTGTCGCACATGGACCTTCAAACCATATATCATATATCCTTGAATGTCTGCTGTTCTGCTCTAAGATTAGCGCCCTTCTCCACGACCTCAACCACAAAACAGAATTTGAGCAGCCAGGGCACTGGGATACCTCGACTCTGTGCTGCTGGACAAGGCTCCCGCTGGAGTTGTCTGCAGAACCTCCCGGCTTTGCAATTTCATGGTGGCTTGCTCGGCAGTTCCACCACTTTCCCTTACCTCCAGTATCGGCTCGCCCATCATGGACACCATGACGGCCACTTCTGCCAGTTCCGGCTGCGACAGAAATGCCTTTCTTGTGGCACACTCTCTTTACTGCCATCGGTCGCGAAAGCTTAGGCAGTGGGGCCTCTTTGAGCTTGGTCGCCATGTCTGTCTTCGTCGCGCTGCTGAGAGCAGCTCGCACCTGCAAGCGGTGCAGATTGGCGCCAGTTCTAACATTGTCTTCACACGTTCGCGTGTTTGTCCGTATGTAGCTGCAGCATACATGCAGTAGTCCGCATGTGTTGCAGTACACGAGCGCCTTTTCTGCCATCTCTTCGGAATCGCGGTCCAGCGTCGCAGACGTCGGTATACGGATCTCGTAACCTGTTGGCTGCACTTATCCGATCAGATATGACGCACCTTCCCCGGCAGAGGAACACAGAACTTAGCCCGCTGCCGGTGACAATCTCAGACGTGTTGACGAGTTCTTGCTGAAGTCGACGTCCACACTCCGCAAACCTGAATTAGTTGAGAAGCCTGAAACTAGTTAGATTTTTTGAGCTCTTTCTTGGTTGTTGTGATGTCCACCACCTTGCACGCTTTTAATAGCTCTCGTGCTTGCTTGCTTCTGAGGTGTGTTTGGCATTGGAGGGTCTCGGACAGTCGCGGAGCACGTCCCACTGGCAACGTGCATTGACTTCACCGTTACGCCGGTTTGCAGTGTTTTGGGGCGTTCTGCTCCCCTTGTTGATCGGGCTTGAGGTCTTGCGTCGGTCTCCATGTGAAGGACAGTGCAGCATGCACGGGCTGCCTGGGAATGCCATAACCGCAAAGCTCCAGATCTCCATCTTGTGGTACAGACTGCTGAGCTGCCGACACGCCCTCGACGTTGACAGAGACTGCTTCCTGCATTGAAAAAGTCTCTCTCAGAGGATGCGAATACCCGCGCCGGACCTTGCCTCAGCAACGCCGGCGACTTCCGCCAGAGCCCAACGAAGAGCTGCAAGGAAACCCACAGAGGACGCGACCTGGGCACCCAGCTCCCTAATTCACACATCCTACAAATCCTGTCGTTCGTCAAAGTCAAGCCGCTGGATGCGAAAGCTGCAAGACTATGCACGAGGACCTCGCCAAAACAGAGCACACAATTCAACGTTAGGACATGGCGGAGAAGACTAGGAAACAGAATGATCCGGGGGTGCTGCACGGTGATCGGCCAGGTGGCCCTTGGTTTGAACATATTCAGCAACTCGCCGACACGGTCCCATGTCC
Source organism: Symbiodinium sp. CCMP2456 (assembly GCA_905221635.1). Taxonomy (NCBI): domain Eukaryota; class Dinophyceae; order Suessiales; family Symbiodiniaceae; genus Symbiodinium; species Symbiodinium sp. CCMP2456. Next base: position 72,786 of record CAJNDV010014647.1, read on the forward strand.
ATGTCCGCCACAGCACCAAATGCGGTCTAAATCAGGTACAGAGATCGCAATCGAGTTTCCAAACGGAGGTTGAAGCCTGCTCAAATCATGGCAATCATGGTTTGACAAAGGCTGGGTATGACGATTTACTTTGGGGATCTGTGCCCTTCCGCTATGCTACGAATAAAGATGTGCACATGCTGCCCACCTCGGTTGTGTCGGTGGGGTTGCTGCCGCTCGTCGTTGATGCCGCCACATGATCATCTAGATCTTCCGACATAGATACAGACGTGCTCGCACCCGCAGTCGTGCTCGGAGAATTGCTGACCGTGCTGGTTACCATGGCATTTGTGGTGCTTGAGCCGTTGAGGTTGGTTGTAATGGTGGCAGTGGTGGTGGCAGCACTGGAATCGCGGGTGCTGCTTCTTGTGGTGCTAGTAGTGGCACTTGTGCTGTCCATAGAAGTGGCAAGGCCAGACGATGTGGAAGTCGCGATTGTTATGCGTATACTGCCAGTTGTGGTGGTCGGGGTTGTGCTGCTGACAGTCGCCACAATGGTGACCGTGGCCGAGGCCGTAAACGAGCGACTGGCCGAACCAATGCTGGCCGTTGTAGTCGTGCCTGTAATGGAAGTCGATCCTGTGACTGTCACGTGTGTGGAACTTGTCACGCTCCTGGTTGTCGTCGCACTTGCTGCGAGGGCAACTTGTGTCGTGCCTGTGGTACTTGGGAAACTTATACCGGCTGTCGAAGTCGAGGTCGTCTTCGTTGTTATTGCTGCTGCTGTCGCCGTTGCTGCGGTACTGCTAGTTCTGGTGTGGGTGTTTGTGGTGGTGGTGGTGGTGGTGGTGGTGCTGCTGCTGCTGCTGGTCATGGTTTTCGTGGCGGTCGCAGCAGTGGCGGCCTGGATCGTGGTGGTGGCAGTGACGGTGGTGGTGGCGGTGTCGCTGGTGCTGGTGGCGCTGCTGGCGCTGGTGCTGGTGCTGCTGGTGCTGGTGCTGCTTGTGACAATGTTGGTGCTGGTGGTGCCGGTGCCGGCGCTGCTTGTGGTAATGGTGGTGCTGCCGGTGCCAGTGCCACTGCTGGTGCTGGTGCCTGTGCTGGTGCTGGTGGTGCTGCCGGTGCCAGTGCCACTGCTGGTGCTGCTTGTGGTAATGGTGCCGCCGCTGGTGCTGGTGCCTGTGCTGGTGCTGCTTGTGGTGATGGTGGTGCCGGTGCCGGTGCTGCTTGTGGTAACGGCGGTGCTGCTGGTGCCAGTGCCAGTGCTGGTGCTGCTTGTGGTGTTGGTGGTGCTGGTGCCGGTGCCGGTGCCGGTGCCGGTGGTGCTGCCGGTGCCAGTGCCACTGCTGGTGCTGCTTGTGGTAATGGT
>CAJNDV010014658.1:1183-13279 GCA_905221635.1 Symbiodinium sp. CCMP2456
TTGGGCATTGGGTTATAGTTCACGTAGGTTATCAGCCGTAGCGGCTTGTAGGGCTGTGTTAAGGTCATTTCAGCTTTAAGAAGGGTCTTCTGTAGTCTTCAGGGCGCCATGGATACCGTGTCCAGGCGTCGAAGGACAAATGTCGCTGGAGAGCCAGGGGCCACGGAAGCTGAGGGTGATGTGGAATACCAAACAGCCTTGGGCCAATCGTTGGTAATGGGGCCGGCAGCAGGAGGAATGCTGCCTGGGGAAGCGTCTCCTGGAACCTTAGAATCTGGTGGTATAGCTGGACTAGGGGGATATGGCCCTTTACCTGTGGCGAACCCGTTTCATAGTGAAAGGGTTAGAACGGAAGTGGAGCTTATCAGAAATAGACCAAGCACTCTCGATGAAGACGCTTTGAGACTTGGAGCAGATGTTGATGAAACGGCTTTGGGTGACCTGGCTGGGGTTTCTGGGGCAATGGAGCCCAACTATGCTACTACCCTACAGGAGGCTGAGGCTCCTAGGGTAGCCCGTGTCGAAGTAGCAGCCAGTGGGGCTGCTGAAGCAATTGGGGAAGTCGTTCCGGAGGCTACCTCTGGGAAGCAGGTTACTATTATGAAAAGTGGGAAGGGACAAGGAGAATCACCAGTGGCATTCCGGCCATCGGGCACCGTTGAATCTGGTGGCCCGACTATGGGTCAGTCTGCTAGGGAAGATGATTCTAGAGAACTGATTCCCGCCGAGGAATCCCGTCTGAGCAGAGTAGAGTCGCTCCTGATGCAAGCGTTGGAGGAGAATAAGTTGTTGAAGGCTAGGCTGCAGACGGAGTCCCATTCCAGTTATCATAGTCAGCGGACGGCATTAGGCGAGGGTTATGGGATGAGTTCTCCTGCCTCGTTTGCTCCTGGGCATGATCATTTCAATGTTCTGCCTGCCTTAGGTGTACAGACGATGTCGAGTCAAGTGTTTCCAGACTTCCCGGATGCCTCGGGGGGCATGGACTACGGAAGAGGGTTGTTAGATCCTAGGTTAGTGGCTCTAGGGCAGCAGCAGTCCCAACAACGGGCTAGGCTCCAACAGGCCCTGTGGTCGAACCTAGTTGGGATTGGGGTTTGTGGAGGGAACTTCAGTGGTTCCTCAAGGCCTTGGGGCATCGGGTTTGGGGGTTGGTTCTTCCTTAGTTCCCCTTCCTCCCCCACTGCCAGTACCAGATCAGAGAGGAAGGGAGGCAAGTCAAGAGGCTCCTGCTCCTCAATCGTTGCGCCAATTCACCTCGCAAGCTCTGTCGGGAGGTCCGTCGAGCGGGGCCGAGGGTTTTACTACGCCTAGGTCTCGGGGTGATGAGGGTCTTGTGTATCCGGTATCTCCGGGGGGCACCATTATTACCGTCGAGTGAAGACAGGAGGGATCAGGGATGGGTAGGAAGTGGTGTTCCTGTGAGGGGTTTCAGAGAACAGGAAAAACCTGAGGAGCCGGCTAAGTATATCAGCGAACTTCCAAGGCTTGCCCAATCGGACTTAGCTAACAGTGCTGTCACATGCGGCAATTGGATAGCTCAGATTCGACAGATATTTCAGGGATTGTCGCCAAGCGCGGATACTTGGTTCGCAAGTGTTGAAGGGGCAGCCTCTCGAGGGTACGCTCAGTGGCTTACTGCGGATCCCCTGGGTAGGTTATCCCTAGACCCTGGGTCGATAGTAGCCTCTTACGATGGGGTAAAGTTTCAGCGGGTTGAGAGTAGGGCAGTTAGCTTGTTGCTTGCGGCGTTGCCACCGGCTGTAAAGGATGATGTGATTGTGAACCGTTGGTTGACATCGTGTTCGATACTTTTCCGAGTTATGTGTTTGTATCAGCCGGGTGGTTCGTCAGAACGGGCTTTGTTGTTGAGTCAATTGGTGCAGCCGGAGACTTTCCGAACGTTCCGCGATGCCCTTTCGGGTTTGCGTAAGTGGCAGCAGAATCTTGTTCGTGCACAGGAGGTACAAGCAACGTTGCCTGATGCATCCTTACTACTAAAGGGGATCGACGGGGCGACTTCAGCATTGCTCTCGACGCACCCAATGATCGGATTTAGGGTCAACGCTTTCAGGCATCGGGTGGCCTTGGATTATAATCCGACTGTTGCGGGTGTAGTGCAGCCGGTCAAACTGGTGCAAGCCGAGAGTGAAGCCGTGGCCATTGTTGAAGCTCCGGGGGATAAAAGGCCGCGTACTGCTGCGGCGGCAGCTAAAGAGGCCAATAAGGCTCCCCCGCCTACGCCTCCGGCCCCTTCTCCTCCGAGTGTGTCGTCGATGCAAACAGGTCCTGAGGCAAAGGGTAAAGGAAAGGGTAAGGAGAAGGGCGGGGAGAACCGACTTCCTTGCCATAAGTTTTCGGATTCCTCTGGGTGCAGGTATGGTGACTCTTGTATGTTTCATCATGATAGGGCAAAGGCGCGTAGGGAGAGTAGGTGTCTAGCTTGTGGACAGCCAGGACATTTCAGACCGTCGTGCACCGTTGTCGCGCCAGAGTATAGAACCTCCGTCGGAGACAGTAGTTCCGAGGGGTCTCCTAAGGCTCCGGCTAAAGGGGTTCCCAAAGGAAAGGCTAAGGCGAAGGCGGGTGCTCAGGCTAAGGGGATTACAGAGGAGACCTCAAGGACTGATCCTTCGGTTGCTGATGCATCTGTGACTGGCAATGCTGCGCCTGCAACTCCTAGCCCGGAGTCCTTAGTAGCTGAAGCGGCAAAGCTGCTTAAAGGAGTGTGGATGAAGGCCCTAGGGGTTCCGGAGTTGGATTTGTCGTGGGTGTGTAGTGCCTTAGCGAGTGTTTCTGACGTGGCTTATTGTTTGGTGGACTCGGGGGCTACCAATGCGCTCAGGCCGGCAGAAAGTTTTGAGCTTGATATGTGCCGAGTGATTCGGGTTGACCTAGCGAGCGGCACAACGGAGCTTCGAGTTAACGAGTATGGAACCTTGCTTCACTCGGGAGCTTGTCAAGTGATTATCCCTGCTGCTTATTTGATAGATTTGGGGTTTACCATCACCTGGCGGAAGAAGGGCTGTAGGATAAAGCACCCAACGAAGGGCCAGCTAGAGGTGTTGGTGGTTAAGGGATGCCCTTTGATCCGTAGAGAGGTTGGTTTGTCCCTTCTGTCGGAGTACGAGGGAAAGATTGGTGCGGAGGCCAGCGCTAAGAAGGTGGAACCATTAGAGCCGGTGAGTGTAATGCGCCCGGAGGAGGCGAGGTCGTGGTTGGCGGCCCGCCTAAAGAAAGTAGGTAGCAGGGGTTTGGGGAAGGAAGATCAAGTTACGTTCCTAGCTGGACTGTTCCCTGGAGTTCCTTTGGAGTTTTGGTCCCGAGTAGTTGTTCCTGCGGTTGGGGATAGCCCTTTGGATTCGTCATTGCTGCGTTGGAACAGAAGGGTTCGTAGGACGGTAAGTAGGGCAGTCCAGGGGTCGGTTCTCGTGAGTAGCTCCAGGAGCCAGTCTGGTTGGAAAGGAAAGGGTCCAGTGTTGAAGGTTGCCGATGCTTTCCGATCGGTTGCAGGGTTTAGCCAGTTGCTTAAATGGGCTGAGTCCGGCGTGATAGGAGGTTTGGTTATGGGTCCGACTGCTGAGTGCTTCGGTGAAGGGGATCTGGGTTCTGGGAACTTTGAGTGCTGGAATTTTGAGGGGTATGGGGCTGAAGAGCGACGGGTCTTTGAGGAAGAGTCGGTGTGTTTGTTCAGGGCCTTGTTGCTGTTCGCGGTAGCTCAAGCATCCCAAGATAAGGGTCTTTGGGGCGCCGAGTATTCAGAGTCACCAGACGTAGAAGATCCGCCTTTTGCCGACTTGAAGAGTCCGGAGGAGCTTGCGGCATGGGCTTTAAAGAGGGCAGCAGTGACCATAAGCCAAGCCCAAACCGGAGAGCGGGAACCCCGTGTAAGGCCATCTGGATGTACCGTCTTTCTAGTTTTTGATCGTCCCCGAGACCCCTGTAGTAGGTGTGACGCTTCAGGGAGAGTGTTTGGTTGGGCCAAGGAGGAGGTTGAAGCCTTGAAAAAAGAGTACGATCTAAGTGAGGCTGTGTTTGATCAGGGTTGCTTAGGGGCCCTGGGTGAGGACACAACGGTCTTGCTGACATCGTCATGGTACCTGTACGAGTCTCTTCATGCTCTGAGAGCAACTGGGGAACAGAGGGCGTTTCTAAGGGGTCTTAGGGATCTTAGGTTGCTTTCGGGGGAGCAAAGGAAGAGTGGGTGGATGCCAGGCCTATTTAAATTGGTGCAAGAGTTCTGGTTGCATTGGAAAGAGGACCGTCGCCGAGGTGAGGAGGTAAGTGAACGGAGGGCTCTTTTGGCTAAGATGACCGAGGAGGAGTCCTTTAGGTTGCATGTGGCAAACGACCACTCACCTTTTTCGGCGAGGATGTCCCGTGTGTGTCAGTGCGCAGGGGCGCCAACGGTCTCACTGGCGATCGTCGTTTCCTGAGGTTCATTCGGCGAGTTTCGATATCGCGGGTCCCTTTGTACTAGGCCACTCTTATGATGTAGAAGCCAGTGGTCGAGATAAGGGGCAGAACTACAGGTTTTTTTTGGCTTGTGCCTATGCTGTTCCTGAACGTTATAAGCCCCCTGTAGAAGAGCTAGATGATGGAGAGGATTATGAGCCGTCGGAGTGTGGGGAGTTACTTCCTACAGGGCTTGACGTCGAGGGTGGTGTGGGATCCTTGGATGAGTTGTTTGGTTTGGCGCTCCCAGAGGGGGCTGTTAAGGTTGTGTCTCACCGGGTTAAAGGAAAGAAGCCCGAGAGTAGGGAAGTAATTCCGCCACCACAGTCGTCTGAAGGTGTGCCGCCTCCTTCTGTAGAACAGGGGGAGGCGGGAGAGCCCTCTCTTGGGAAAACCAAGACGGTGTTTCTTGGAGTACCTCTTCGGTCTAAGCGGGGACGGGAGGTGTTGCTTCAGGTTCAGGGGCTGGTGAACAAATTGGAGGCCTTTGGGTTGCCTGTGCATAGATACCATGCTGACCGGGCTAAAGAACTCAGATCTGCACCTCTCGTAGCATGGCTGAAGGGGCAGGGAATCCATCCATCATGGACAGCAGGGGAATCTCCTGCAGGCAATCGAGCTGAACTTGCTGTGCAAAATTTGAAGGCTTTCGTGCGGAAGCTGTTGGTTATTTCCGGTTTGGACACGGTATATTGGCCGTTGGCGTTGCTTCATGCTTCGTGTCGTAACTACCGTACCTTTGCTGAGTACATGGGGATCCCTCAACCCGCGTTGTTGCCATTTGGTTTGCGGGTACATGCTCGGCGTCGGATGAAAACGGGGTTTGATGCGCAATGGAGGCCTCGCACCATTGAAGGAACCTACATAGGAGAAGCGCCGAACACTCCGGGTGGGCACTTGGTTCTGGTTAAGGATGGGGATGCATTTAAAGTGCTGTTGACTAACACCATATATCCATTGCGAGGGGAGCCGGGTAAAGAGCCACCAAAACCTCGGTACCGGCTCTCAGGTAAGCGCTCCCCGGATTTTGCAATTCGGGTAGTAGCTGCTTCTGTCGTGGGGGCGTGTTACCAAGGGTGTCTGGAGGCCAGGTTGCAACCTGGGGGGGAGTCCTTTGGTGATCAGGTTTTTATAAATGAAAAACTCGGCTCTTCCGATGATGAGGAATTCTTTGAACATCTGGTAGAACAGGCTCCGGAAGGGAGTGGCGAGTTCCTTGGGTCAGCCGTTGATCTGTGTGAACCCTATCATGACCTTGAGCCTATGGGGTTGAAGGCTGTAGGAGGGTTTCTGGATTTTGAGAATTGGTTACAAGAGAAGATTGAGAATGGTACTTTTGGAGGTGATGAGTGTGCAGAGGTGCTGAAGAGAGCTTTTGATTATCTTCCCGATGCTCGGAGACCTATGTTTAAGAATCGAGGTCGGGCACTGCTGTTGGGTCTTTACGGGCTAGGTGGCTTTCGAGGGGTATCTAAGGCGACTTCGCGGTATGAGGGTGTCGTTAGGTATCTTAATCGATTCATCAGGGCACAGGGTGTTGGCCATGTGTGGACGACGTTGTACGTCTCCCAGAATACTAGTGGGGTCTTGCATCGAGACTTGAGAAATGCACCCCAGTTTCCCATTTTGGCGAGGGCTGTAGGCAGCTTTGTAGGTGGGGGATTGTGGGTTGAGGGGGAGTGCGGGGAAGGTCCGGTGTGTAGGAGATTGCCTACTGGGGAACAGCGTGCCGGCTGTGTACATGATCTCAAGAATGCGCCTGTTGTTTTTTCCGGAAAACGATGGCATGTGGCAGAGCATTGGGAAGGGGAAGTTCGATGGGTAATATCTGCATTCGTTCCGAGGGATTTCTCCGAACCTTTTTCGGAGCACTGGGAGGTCCTACAGGAATTAGGTTTTCCAGTAGAAGAGGTTGCCCGGCAGCGGGGGAGCTTAGACAGCACTCTGAAGTCTGTGTCTGAGAGCCGTTCTGGTGCTACCACGGATGTTTTGGGGGTCTCTGAGGAAGACTGGGATGTTGGTTTGCCCCTGTCAGTCCTGGATGGAGCACTCCGGGATGGTTGGGTGTGTTGGCATGAAGGGATGTCTCGACTGTGCAGGCTGATGTCAGCAGTTGTGTGTGAGGCTGCAGGGTCTTCCGAAGAGATATCTGAAACTGCTATTCTATTAAGGCGCGTAGAAGAATGGTGTCATTGGCTTGAGCGGTGTCTAAGTGAGTGGTCTGAGGTTGGGGATCTGTATGGAGCGATAAGGGCGTTGCACGTAGAACTTCCTTTGAATGAGTCTGAGCCTTCTGATCAATTCCTCCAGACGCGTACCATCAGCCTTCAGGAAGCCAGGAAGGAACTTAGTTTGTGGCGAGAACCTGCGAGCGAGGAGGTTCTGAGTTTGGAGTCTACCAACAAAGCTGTGGATCGGGTGACAGCTGAGCTAGTGGAGAGTTGGGTAGCCCAGGGCATTCCGGTAATACAGCTACCAGGGAAGGCTGTACTCACGAGAAAGAGTGGTACTGGTAGAAGAAGATGCCGTGCGGTTTGCTGTGGCAACTATATGCCGCCTGAAAGACTTGGGTTATCAAAGGATGACATTTATGCCTCCGGGGCAGAGGCGCTTACATTGAGGGTCGCATTAGCCTTTGCAGCGATTCATACATCGTGGCGTGGCTTTACCATTGATGTCAAGTCGGCTTTTTTGTATGCGCCAATCGGCACGGAGGGCAAAGGCAAGGGTGAAAGAATTGTGGTGAAACCACCGTCGTTTTTGGTAGAATTGGGTATCTTAAGGAGCACTGACCGATGGCATGTGAGGAAGGCCCTGTACGGGTTGCCCACCTCCCCGAGAGATTGGAGCGTCTATAGGGATAAGGAACTTAGCGAAACGGTACTGGAGGGGAACGGGAAGCGATACCGCTTGTTCCAATCCAAGGCCGATGAGTCGTTGTGGTTCCTTAGGTCTGTATTCGAAGGAGGAGTTGGGGAGATAGCCGGGTTGTTGGTCGTTTATGTTGACGACTTAGCCTTCTTCTCACCTTTGTCGTTGGGGGAACAGTTCATAAAGGCTGTACAAGTGAAGTGGAAGACATGCACTGCTTCTTGGTTTGGACTTGAACCTGTCACCTTCTGCGGGGTTGAGGTTGTACTAACCGAGAGGGGGTATCGCCTTACTCAGGTTGCTTACGTAAAGGAGTTGTTGAATCGTTTCCAGGTAGCGTCCAAGGCTACTGTGCCATTGACAAAGTGGGTTGAACCAGAGGCTGGTGGTACTCCTGAGATCTCCGCTGTGCGTGAGGCGCAAGGAATTACGGGGGCTTTATTATGGGTTTCTACCAGAACGAGGCCTGACATTGCCTATGCGGTTTCCAAGATGGGTCAGCAGGCCACGAAGGTGCCGGATCTTACCATTGACATTGGTCACCAGGTTTTGGGTTATTTAAACGCGACCATCAACGTAGGCATTGAGTTCCTCTTTGACATTGGGCCTTGCTTTGCTGGACATGGTGGTCTAGCCATCCCCAGGAGAAACAATGTATTGGAGGCCTACTCGGATGCTTCTCACGCTCTTGGGGGGGAAAGGTCGACGCAATCTTTCTTTATAGTGTGGCGGGGTTCGCCATTGGCATGGGAGTCGACTCGCCAGCCTTTTACCACGTTAAGTTCTGCAGAGGCGGAATTGGTTGGGATGATTCATTGCATTCAATCGGCGGAGAGCATTCAACCATTGGTCGACGAGCTTTTGGAGGATGACACCATTGTCGCTTTGCTCGCGGACAACTCTGCTGCTGTACGTGCATTTGATGCCACACCATCGGGGTGGAGAAATAGGCATCTTCGGATGCGAGCTGTGGCCGGGCGCGAAAGGATAGCCGGGGGGGGTTTAATTGTGAGTCACCTTCCAGGGGATTTTCAAGTGGCCGATCTCGGCACAAAACCTCTGGCGCGCGCAAGGATCTTTCAGCTACTTGAGCTAGTCAATGTGCGTATGCAGGAGTTGAATACTGAAACGGTCAAGGCAGCTAGGGTTTTAAGCAGGATTGCGAGTGCTGGAGCCTCCGGTCCGGTATTGACTCCTGAAGCGTTAGCCGGGTTGGCTTTGCTGTCACTAGTTCCTAGAGTAAGGGCACAACCGGATGTCGAGAGGTTAGAACGGTTTTGGGAATGGTGCGTTTGGGTTGGTGGTATGTTGATTCTAGTGGTGCTTATCTTTCTAGGAAGGTGGTGGAGTGGTCAGGAGAAGACCCATGATGAGGATGTCATGACAACGGATAGCGGTAGTGGAGCGCTATCGGAAAGGCCTGTTAGTGGTGAGGGAGATGGAGAATCGGACGTTGCAGAGTTTGATGATGAAAGCTGGGCTGTAGCGCAAGCAAAATTGGAGAAGATGGAACGGGAAAGTGGACTGACTTTGGTCCAAAGGGCTAGGGTTAGACGGGCATTAGAAGCCGGGGGAGTACTAGATCCCCCGGTGATGCGTCAAAGGTTCGGTCCTCTTCCGAGCTGGTTTTCGGGTGTTGATGAGGCGGGGGCAGAAGCTACGACTTCAGATTTGTGTAATAGGCCTGGTGCCTTGTCTGATTGTCCAGTACCGCAGCCATTGCAGGCCCACCAGCCGGCAGGGGAAGGTTTTGGTTTTAGAAGAATGTCCACTCCTACTGACAGCAGCAATGGGGACCAGGAGTTTTTGGGAAGCCATCCTGAGGATACGGCGGACGGAGTTGGCGTAGGGTTCTCTGATGCTTCCGGGGTATTTGGGATTGAAGAGGCGTTGTCTCTGAATTCTGAGTTCTTTGGAGCGGCTTTGGGGCCTTATGCAGAGGAATGGATGAGGCTGCGCCTTGTGGCGTCTAGGCTCTGGGTGCATTCTTTCTTGATACTTATGACCCAGGTAGCGGACACCGGGGTTTGCAGGGGTATTGGAGATTCTGCTCGTGCTGAGTTTGAGTTTGCCGGGAGTTATGGGCAGGACTCGTGGCGGTTTACCTGGGCAGGGGTAGGGTCTTCATCTTCTGTGGTTCCGGGAGAAAGCGGTGCAGCAAGTAGTGCCGATCCAGTTCCCAATGTTCAAGTAGGGGGAAGCTCTAGCTCCAATGGTGAGGCGAGTAGTGCCAATCCAGTTCCCGACGTTCAAGTAGGAGGAAGCTCCCGCAGTCTGGTGCCTATGTTCGATAACCAGGTTGATGGTTATAGGAGTGTTGTCCCGGGGTTGCATGATCAGACTGGGGGGAGTGGAAATGACCAAAGTCATGTGCCCTGTCCCAGTAGTCAGAGTGCGGTACCTCAAGTTCAGATTAGTGGGAGTTCAAGGGATCAGGACCTTAGTTCGAGTAGTCACGGGTTTGTCGTTGCTCCGTGGCCTGGATGGTCCTGTTACGAGGATTGCTTTGAAGATGAGCAAGCAGAGTTCCCATTAGTCGGGACATGGTATCAAGTGCATTTCTTGGTACACCTTTTGACAATTGAGGGTTTTAGGATTCTTTGGATGTTGGGTAACAGGTCTGCTGCTTGGCGTCATATGCGGGCCGCGTCTCAGTTCTTGAGATATGCAGTTGCAACTTCAGTAGTCGATGTGCTGAGACAGGGGTCCTTGGCTTTAGAGTTTTCCGGGCCCCAGTGGGTTGCAGCTGTTGAGAATTATATATGTAGGCGCGGATCGTTTCTTGCCGGAGCAGAGGACCAGACTCCTGATCCGAACGAGGTTGGGGGTGAAGCTCCTGATCCGATTGAGGTTGAAGGTGAAGGGGGTGATAGCGATGATTCAGCTCTAGATAGGGATCCTATTCGGGGTGTAGGTCCGGTTCCTCGGGTAGGGGTGCTGAGGGGGTTAGTACCGTCTTCATCTGAGAGTGAGTCTGGTGTTTCCACAACCGAACCTTCGATTGTGCCTGTGAGCGATATATCTGAGGAAGTCCTTCAGGAAGCCTCTGAGGGTCAGAACACAAGCGGAGTGACCGAAGCTCAAGTTCCGGCGCTCATCCCAACGGCTTATCAGGCTGCCGTAGGCGGTTTTTTCGTGAATTACGTTGACGATAGACGTTGGGTCCCTTTGCCGGGTTGGTCCTTTCAGCAGGTTCAAGGCGTGGTGGTAGGGCTGAACTCTGGGGATTGGTCTGTGTTTCAGAGGGTCGTTTCGGATCTTCCTAGTCGTGAGTCCTCTAGGGTAGGTGAGATCGGTTTTGAGAATGCAGCAAGGAGCAGCGGAGAGCCCACTGAAGCTGGCAGCCCTAGGAATAGGAGAAGGAACTTTCGTCTTTTAGGGAGGGTTGTTAGGTTTTTCTTGGTTGTGGGGTTCGTTCTTTGGGTCATTTCCAGGGGCGTTCACGGGGCGGAGATTTCCTCCATTCGAGACGAGGAGGGGTTTCAAGGAGCCTTGGTAGCGAGCTGTGCTGTGCAACCTGATGATCACGTTGTTGAGCCCTGGGATGCTGATGACCTTACTGTATGTGATGGGAGGACCCTATGGACGCTGTTTGTATGTATCTGTACGATAGGGATCTGGGAAGTCAGTCGATCCTTTGTCCGTTGGGCCTGGAGGGCCCCCGCTAGTCGTGACATTGGAAGCCAGACCAGCGCTGGTGGATGTGTTTTTCTACCGTTAGCTCCGGAGATCCCGCATCGGGATCGCATCTTGTTTTGCCTTTGGAAGGCTGGCTTCCAGGTTGATGCTGAAGACTACGAAGAGGAGGTTCAGGAAGGGTTCCATTGGCTTATAGGGGACTACCTGCTTAAGCTTGAGAGAGCCAGTGAGGAATCCTTCGACTGAGCCGGTCCTTTAGCTGTGCCGGAGCAGGTTGAAGTGAAGATAAGGTGACACCATGCCTTTCCTGAAGGGATAAGGTCCGGCAGAGCACGTTAGGACAGCCAATTTGAGCAGCTAGTAGGAAGGGAAGTGGAAGGTGAACGGAAGCTACCCCTCTGGCCAAAGAAGGGCCGGGCTTTTACAATAACCTTAGGTTACTTGGGGTGTTTAGGGAACTTTCTTCTTCTTTTCCGTGTATTGGTCTGTAGGGACGCTGGGGGCTCGCAGACGAATGCCTTTGAAAAAGGCATCCACAGAGAAACATGTGGGTGATCGGAATCGAGCCTGTAATCTAGTTTTTGTCCCCGTTAAGTTTTCGTGTAGATTCAGTAGGGTGACGTGCGTGTGCAACAGAGGAGCGTCTGCTGATAATTGTTTGTTTTTCAGGGGGGTCCACAGGTTTTCCTTTGAACCCTCCCATATCGCTCCATCTTTGGAAGACGGAGCGAGGGGGAGTGCGTGGACACAGGATGAGAAGATTAGCATGACCCTCTGCGCACAGGAAGACACGCGCGTTGTACCGAGGCTGTTTGGCTGTAAAAAACTTTGAGTGGTCTCGCTGGATGTTCTTTAGGGTTTCTTCGGCTTTGGTGGTTTATACCCTTTGGGATTCTTCAGGTGATCAGCTTGGGCATTGGGTTATAGTTCACGTATTAGGGCGTAGGGTTTTGGGTTTCTATAGATCCTAAAGACAACAGCTCCTTTCGAATCCCTTCTAACCCTTACCGAAGAAGGAAACCGAACACTGTCGCTTCGTCGGGCGTACCGAGCCGTACTTGTCGAAGTCCGTCTGGGCTCGCACCTACCATCAGACCCAAGTTCGGGGGGGTTTAAGGTTTTGCGTTTAGG
>CAJNDV010014658.1:13348-33047 GCA_905221635.1 Symbiodinium sp. CCMP2456
TTCAGGGTTTAGGGTTCAAGGTTCAGAGTTTAGAGTTTGAGGAAGCTTAAGTTTAGGCTTGACGGTTCTTCTCAGGTTTTGCACGATGTCAAAACCGGGGTCCTCTGGCGGTTGTGGGTATTTTTGTTCATCCGACTTGTCTTTGACAAGGCTGCCTGTTACGGTCTCTACGGGCTTCTGCGCAGTCTGTTATTACGGGCTCAGGGTTCAGGGTTTTAAGGCCATGACGTTCGAGGTTTCTGTTGTTGGTGATGACGATGATCATGCTGCGGAGAGAAAATGATGGTGATTGCGACGATGATGTCCCTTCGTCACTGTGTCACTTTGATGCTGCTTGTCACGGTCATGCCTAATTTTACGATAGACCCTAAAACCTAACAAATGTTCGTCACCCTGCACGGGATGCCAGGGGAGGCAGGCCTTCTCTAGATAGCGCACCACGAAGGGCGGCAGGGACGCCACAAGCGAATGCTGCTCCTTCGAGGGCTTGGGGTTTGGGGTTGCCAGGCGGAGAGTCAAACCCAGAACCCGAAGCCCCAAACCCAAAACCCTAAACTACTAACTGTCAAACTAACCCCCAAACCCCGAACCCTAAACCCAAAACCCTAAAGCCCTGCTAAAACCCTCTAAGCCAGTCCTTCCTCAAGGCCCCAAACCCAAAAACATAAGCCCCAACTGTCAAACTAACCCCTAAACCCCAACCCCCAAACCCAAAACCCTAAATCCCTGCTTAAGCCCGCAGCCAATCCTTAACTGTCACCCCAACGCCTAAACCCCAACCCCCAACCCCCAAGCCCAAAACCCTAAAGCCTAAACCCAAAACCCAAAACCCTAAACTTTAAACCCTAAGCCCTAAACCCCAACACCCGAAAGCCGGTCCTTCCTCAAGGCAAGCTCAATGCAAGCCAATGATCTGATCGGAAAGCCTCCGCTGAAGCCAGCCTCGCCCCGAGCAACAACACTGTGGGCTTTGGGTTTAGGGTTTAGGGTCTAGGGTTTAGGGTTTGGGGTTTGGGTTTTGGGGTGTAGGGCTTAGGGCTTAGGGGGTTTAGGGTTTGGGGTTTGAGGTCAAGGATCAGGGACCGCATATGGGTCAGGGTTTAATAGGTTTTGTTTAGGGGTTTGCGGGGTGTTTTGGAGTTCCGCAGGGGTGCTATTCATGAACAGGATCTTTCTGGGGTTCTATTGAGATGCTATGGGGCTCTGCTGGGGCTACGGTTAATGTAGGGACTGAAAAACTAGCGAAATGCTCTAGGGCTGAAAGCCTTATAGTTGCTTAAGAACCCAATCCCATCCTCCAAGCAGAAGCTGAGCCTAGCTCCAAACTGTACTACCCCGCTGCAAAAAACGCCTTAAACAGCGTTCAAACATCGCCACATCTGTTCCCAGTGGCCCTAAATCTACCAAAGCCATCCTATGATCTCTGACAGACCCTTTCTCGGATGCTGAAGCATGTGATCTGGGTGATTTTTGACATCAAGGCTTTTTCCCATCAGGGGTTCTTTAAGGGTTCAGTACGGGCTCGGGAGTTCGGTAATGGTTCTATTTGGGTTTCTGCTATGTGTAGGTTCCATTGTTTAGAGGGTTCATTCACGTTCACATGGCCGTACAAGGCTTTCAGCTGGAACGTCTTACAGGGTTTCGTAGGATTTGGTGGCTTAATGTAAAGGGATGATGCTAGATCTTTGTTTATGTACGCCCCGCCCCTCTGAGCAAAGCAGGAAGACGCCGTCCGAACAGGGGCACAAAACTCCTCCATTAGGAGCTTCATTTCGCACTTAGGATTCTAGGGTCTGCTTGGGCAAGGTTGCCCAGTAGTTCCTCAACATTCCTGAACAATAAGCACCCTTTGTCCTGCTGTTGCATAAATAAGACGACTCCCAAAATGAAGGTTGCACAGGGGTACTACGGGGAGTGACCTAGTATCTAAGGTCCCCTCGGAGGATCCGAGTACTTGAAGTCCACTTCTTCGGGTCCCTTCATTCTGACATTCCCAAACGGCTGCCGACAATGGACCCAAAGTCTCAAAAGCCCAAGCCCTAATGTAGGGGCCTCAATACCTACAGTCTCCTCCTCCGAATACTGAAGCCTCGCCCGCACATGTGAAGTAGGGTTCTTTGTTGGTTGTATCAGCTCAATAACTCGAAATTTAGACCATCGAAAAACCCTACAAAACCCGAACCAAAGCCTCAATATCAACCCTAGTTCACATCAGAAACCCTCATTAAACCTTTCTGAAAACCCTGATTAAACCCTGCTCTAACGTAGGGGCCTTAATCATTAGAGTAGGGTTTTGGGGTACCTTATACTATAACTATACATAATAAGGAGCCCCCCAAATTTAATATAGGAAATTGAATTATTTTGGCCCTAAACCCTAAACCCTAAACCCTAAACCCTAAGCCCTAAACCCCTAAACCCTAAAACCCTAAACCCCTTTTTTTTACTTCCGATGGCAGCTTCCAGGGCCACCTGAACTTCGGCACAGCGCTTCAGGAAGGCACGTCGGAGTGAGTCCCCTGGCATAGGGGTTAAGGGCTTAGGGGTTTAGGGGGTTGAGGGGTTTTGGGGTTTAGGGGTTTAATGTGTCTGGAACTTGAGAAGTCGTTGGAGTTGTTGTGCTGATATGGGTAGTTCTCTAACTTAGGGTGGCTGTTAGGGTCCTTTTTGACAAGGGTGCCGTACTATATTGGGGACCTAAAGAGGGGCCCTTATTTAGAGAACTAGCCATATCGTTCCTTTGCGTTTTGGCTGGTTCTTCCATGTTCGGGTGCTTGTTCGTTGCTTTTGGGGGGTTTGGGGGTTCAGGGTGTTTAGGATCGCCCGTTTGCAGCTGTGACCCCTAGGAGCCCTCAAAGGGGAGGACGCTAGGGCTTTCTTTAATGGTTTAGGGGTTTAGGGCTTAGGGTTTAGGGGGTTTAGGGTTTTAGGGTTTAGGGTTTAGGGGCTTTAGGGCTTTATGGTTACGGGGCGTTAGGGGTTTTAGGGCTGCCATTAAAGGATATACTACAGGGTGTTGGGGCTAAGATTCTCGGGGCTTTAAGGTTTAGGGTTTCGGATTTTAGGCTTCGGGCTTTGGGTTGACGAGTTTAGCACTTCAAGGTGTGGGCTTTCTTGAATGATCTAGGGGTTTAGGGCTTCATGGGGTTTAGGGCTTGAGGGGTTTAGGGAGTAGGGTAAGAGAAGTTTCACGAATGCCTTTTGAGCTTCAGGGTAGAGGAGCCTCACATCATCCCAAGTATGGGCAATTAGACCAGGGTTTTGGGGTATATTACAGTATACTATAATTACTAATTCTTATAATAAGGAATCCCCCAAAATAGTCTAGGTAATTACATAGGCACCTAAAATAGCCCCGGCTTCACGCACGCCAGGGCTGCCCATGTAGTTCACCAGGAAGACCGGGGAGACCATGCAGCAGAGCTCAGCATCCAGCTCCTCTGCAGGGGTCCTACCAAATCCCAACACACCCTCAAACCCGACAAACTAAACCCACAGCCCTCAAAACCCTAACCCCTAAACGCTAAGCCCTAAACCCTCGACCCCAAACCCTAAACCTAAACCCTAAACCCTAAAACCTAAACCCTAACCCCTAAGCCCCAGACCCTAAACCGTAAACCCCAAAGCCACAACCCCAAGCGTTAGAAACCCTCATCCGGCTTTTCGGCGTCCATGGGCGAAGGCTGAGTCCCGAACTCGGAGTTCAGATGCCATAAAAAAGCCTTGATGTAGGGGCCTTCATAAATTAGAATAGGGTTTTGGGCCCCTTTTAGAATATAATCTATCATAAGGACCCCTAACAGCAATGTGGGTCATTATTTAGGCTTCCATATGATTACCTAGAAGAGGCTGCCTTTGAAGGATGTCCTTAAGGGTTTCCTGTCCAGGCTTCGGCAAGAAGGGGTATTTTGCCAGGCTTCAACTTTGAGGCCTCGATAGTTAGAACGGGGTTTGGGGGGTATATTATTGTATAGTTCTGTGTAGTTCAAGGGGTCATGTAAGTAAGTGTTCAGGCTTCCAGATTCAGCTTCCGCCCCCAAACTTCCGTTTTGACCCTTGTTTCTTGCAGCCTGGGTTAACCCTGGTTGATAGAAGCCCTGAAGCCCCAATCCACCCGAGGTAGTCATGCATCGCAACACCTACTACCCGATGTAAGCCCCAGTTAAAAAACTTCCAACAACCTACAACACCGCCGCTTATAATCTCCATGTACAGCCCTTATGGAAGCCCTTTTTACAATAAAAGCCCAGAAGCCATAAGCCCTCCGACCATGAGTCCTCGATGCGATGTTCGAAGTGCCTGTTGAAGTGCTCCACAAACTTGGGCTGAGATCGGCACCTGGACAACCCGAAGTCTCTAGCATATGCTTAGAGGGTCAGGGTTTAGGGTTTAGGGTTTAGGGCTTAGGGTTTAGGATTTAGGGTTTAGAATTTAGGGTTTAGGGCATATGCTTGGAGGTTCATGGTTAGCTAGAAGTGGGGATCTACGCCCCCTATTTCGGATCATTGTTGCAGTTACCCTACTTATATCCCCAATTACAACTACCCATGAACCTCCAAGTAGGGGCCTCAACAGAAGGAATACGGTTGCGGGATGTACAATTTGAGCTAGAATACGCATAGTAAAGAGCCTATGCTAAAGCCAAAGACACTTCTACACCCGAAAGAGACGTTTGGGCAACCCTGGCCCTAAACCCTAAGCCTAAAGCCTCCAAAATGCCTCTAAATGGCAGTCAACCTAGAAAGATCTTAATTGTAAAGCCGTCTTAACAAATCCGTATTCTAGGACCCCTTTGAAAACGAAAATTACAAACACTTGCAACCCCGTTGTGAAACCCTTGTAAACCCCATGAAGCCCGACATAACCCGTATACGTTACTATAGAGCCACTAATAGATACAATAGGGTTTCGGCGTATATAATCGTATACTGCTTGAAGGGGCCATAGGGGAATAATAAGGTTGGTAGTGATTCCGAAACCCTAAACGCCCTAAGCCCCAACGACCACCACCCCCCTCCTCAAACAAAAAATAAACCCACACCCTATGTGTATATGACTTTACATATACGTAGATACATACATATATATATATACATACATACATACATGTGTATAAATATATACATACACATGTACACATATGCTATACTTTGTCATATGTATATATA
This sequence comes from Symbiodinium sp. CCMP2456, assembly GCA_905221635.1. Lineage (NCBI taxonomy): Eukaryota > Dinophyceae > Suessiales > Symbiodiniaceae > Symbiodinium > Symbiodinium sp. CCMP2456. The sequence goes on from CAJNDV010014658.1 coordinate 18,517, forward strand.
TATATATATACATACACGTACATATCTGCTATGCTTTGTTCTGCTGCGGAAGAAGGAGCTCTAGGGCAGCCAGGGCGTTCGCTGTCTTCACGAGGAGCCTTGGAGAATCCCAGATTGTCCAACGGGAGTTGGGTCGAGGCGTTCATACGGCAGGTTTACAGCCTGAGGTGGGGTTCGGTCTAGGTATCTTGAAAGGCTGTTTCTGTAGCTGAAGTATAAGGCTTGATTTTAATGGTGTTCTTTTCTAGATTGCACGAGCTCTTATAGGTTGTTTGAAGGATTGGCAAACCGCTGTCGATCATGAGGCTTTTAAGATCTCATGCGGCTTTATATACGTACAAGTTTTCTGGAATGCTAGCACAGTCGTGGCTTTTCAACGTTCATTCGGGTCCTACAAAGGGCTCTGTAGAGGGTTCTGCTGATGATATAGGGTCTCATAGTTTCCGAATTGCCTTTACAAAGAAGTTGGTATCTCGAAATTAACAACCCTAAACCCTAAACCCTACACTCTAAACCCTAAACCCTAAACCCGACACCTCTAAACCCTACACCCTAGACCCTACACCCTAAACCCTAAACCCTGCACCTCTAAACCCTACACCCTAAACCCCACCCTAAACCCTAAAACCCTACACCCTAAATCCTTCCACGACTGCTCATCATGCTGTCCTGAACACGGGACCGCAGGGTTTGGCGACTCGGGGGCTGACTGGCTCGGAGGTTCCGGCTTGGCCCAGGGTCTCGGGGTCTTCTTGGGTTTAGGGCGTTGGGGTTAGGGTTTAGGGCTTAGGGGTTAGCGTTCAGGGTTCAGGGCTGCATGGTATCTCTTGGAATTGCCCACCCAACCGGGTAGATACGAGAACCTGTGCACGAGAAGTTGTTCAAACCACCAAACCCTAAACCGACTGAACCCTAAACCCTAACACCCTAAACCCTAACAACAGCCCTAAACCTTAAACCCTAAAAACCCTAAAAACCCTAAACACCTTAAACACCCAAAAAACCCTAAACACCCTAAAAACCCCTAAAAGAGGGCCACTGAAAAAATCCCGCCTGCTGGACAGGAGCTCCTCGTTGAAGCGGATCTTGCTGAGGAGGTGCGCGACAGCCATGTCGACCTCACTTGCCCGCATTTAGGGTTTAGGGTTTAGGGTTTTAGGGTTTAGGGTTTTCGGGTTTTGGGGTTGAGGGTTTTAGGGTTTAGGGGTTTTACGGCTTTAGGGCTTTAGGGTTTTAGGGTTTAGGGTTTTAAGGTTTCGGGTTTCGGGAAACCAAAGACTTCCAAGTCTCCAGACCCTAAGCACCAAATGCTGCGAGTCTCAAGGTCAGGACTTGTCCAACTGCACACGCCCCCGGACTTTCAGCTTGCTTGCACACGGTGTGCCGTTTGCGGAAGTTGCGATGATGGGTAGGGTTTGGGGTTAGGGTCTAGGGGGGTTGGGGTCAAAGGTTTAGGGCAAAACTTGAAGCATTTGGCGCGCCTCCGTGTTTTCGAGACCGGGAGGAAGTGGAAATATCGCTGAACCAAGCAGCTGAGGAACTCGAAATGAACGACTTAGCAACCCCCTAAAGCCCTTAATCCGAAATCCTAATACATAATTCCTAAACCCCAAAACCCGAAACCCTAAATCCTCAACCCTAAACCCCTAAAACCCCAAACCCTAAGCCTAATCCCCTCCTAAACCCAAAACAAAAAAACCCAAAAAAAACGGGCCCCCAGGGACCCCGGGCGTAGTTCCGCTCCCTCAAGCGCCGGCGCGCCATGAGCCGGAGCAGCTGGCAGAGCTGCTCCTGGGAGGCCTGCAGAAGAAAGCAAACTCGAATATTTAGGGTTTAGGGTTTAGGGGTTTAGGGGTTAAGGGGTTTAGCGGTTTGGGGGTTTTGGGGTTTTGGAGTTTTGGAGTTTGGAGCTTAAGGTTTAGGGGTTCAGGGGTTTTTGGTTTAAGGGTTTAGGGGTTTAGGGGTTATAGGGTTTAGGGTTGGCTCTAAGCTCCTTCACCCTAAACCCAAGACCCTGAAAGGAACCCCTCTGTAAAGGGACCCTAAGTTAGGGGTATCCAGGGTTAGGGTTTAGGCACCCGAAACCCTAAGGGTCTTTGGTCTTTTAAGGCGGGCGATTTTGGGAGACAATAAGGGCTACCTTAAGGGTTTAGGGTTTAAAGGTTTAGGGGTTTTGGTTTAGGGTTACGGGGTGTACGACTTATGCTACAACGAGGATAGGCAATCCTAACGAAGAGTATGGGCAGTGCTTCAGGCTCCTACACTAGATATTAAGTGATTCATCAGGCTCTTTTGGGCTTATGTACAGGATTTTCAGGAGTCAGGGCAGTTTGTGGGTTTGACGTAATTGAAGCCAACAGTCAAGAGCCTTGAAGCATTCAAAGCCATGACCCCAGAAGCCCTAAATCCCAAACCCTCACCCTCGCCCTAAACCCTAAACCCTACCCCGATCTTTGAAGCCCTAAACCCTCACAGCTCCGCCTTCCCAAAAAGAGTGAACAATCATCCCTAAACCTGCAAGGCGACACTCCCCGGGCTTCACCAACAAAGCGGGTTTAGGGTTTTCTGGTTTAGGGAAGCTGGTATAAGTCCAAGCTCCTGGAAGCTAAACAAACCCGCAAAGATAACTCAAGAAACTGCAACTTGGCTACAGGTAGTAGTAGTAGTAGTAGTCGTCGTCGTCGTCGTCGTCGTCGTCGTAGTAGTATACCCTCCGACAAGAAGTGGCTCACAGAAAGCTCGCCTGCTTCACGTAGAGGGGCACCTGTGCTCATGACAGCTCTTTGGAATGGCAGGCTTCGCGGCTCAGTTCCCCATGAAGCATGAGGGCACCACACTGCCGCCGCCGCCAGGGGTTCGGGGCCGGGGGCTTTAGGGTTTAGGGTTTAGCCTTCCAGGCAGGTAAAGTGAGCTTCAGCTAGAGTTAAGGACCCTTCTAGAAACTCTGCTCACGTTTCTGCCTTCTTTCTGGGAAACATTTCGGGTTCGGGGATGTCGCAGTGGCATTTGGCGCTCTGCCCCTTGGTCCAACATGGCAGTAAAAGATGAAAGTGGCAGCAGCCGTTACTAAACCCCAAACCCTGAACCCCAAACCAGAGACAGGCACCTCACCCAGAAGGCGCATGTAGAGCTCATAGTCTTCGTAACGGACGGAGCAGAAGAGCTTGAGCACCTCAATCGCTGGGTTTAGAGCTTGGGGTTTAGATTGTACTACAGCTGCCGTAAAGTTAGACTAGGATTTGGGGGGTATGTATTAGACAATATCTATTCAGGAACCTTACGCAATAATGTGGGTAATCGAGGCCCCCATGTCAGCTCTCGGGCGCAAAAGCGTCGTTGTCCAATTGGGTTCTTGGGGTTCTTGGGGGGGGGGGGTGTAGAAGGCCAAAGAGCTCTTTTCAAGGTTTAGAGCTTAGGGGTTTCGGGTTTAGAGCCTAGGGTTTAGGGTTTGGGGCTTCGGGTTCAGGGTTTAGAGCTTAGGGGTAGGGCTGAGGGTTCAGGGTTTAGAGCCTAGGGTTTAGGGTTTGGGGCTTCGGGTTCAGGGTTTTGAGCTTAGGGTTTAGAGCTGGGGTTCAGGGTTTAGAGCCTAGGGTTTAGGGTTTGGGGCTTCGGGTTCAGGGTTTTGAGCTTAGGGGTTTAGGGTTTAGGGCTAGGGGTCTACAACAATTTAGACTAGGGCCGTGGAGTCGGAAGAGTTCGAACATGGCTTTGGGATCTACTGCCGTAAATATTCAGATCTGTCTACCGCCACCCTGAAATCCGAAACCCCAAACCCCGAACCCCCAAACCCCACCCAATACAGACGCCTGCATGATTTCTTACAGTCTTCCCTTCTAGTCCCAAGTAGACACCACCAAACCCTGCTCTCATTTCTGCTTGTTACGGCTTCTGTATGAACCCTGGAAGCTGCATGTAGCCCACCCGCCCTTAAATGAGCTTGATCTACGCATTGAGCACTGAGCACGAAGAGGAAAGCTTGAAACCCTTCAGAGGTCAGTGTTTGGACTGCATATAGGCGTCTCGATAATCGAAACAAGGACCATCTCTACTCTTTAGCCCTACTTCTCAACTGAAGAGGAACATATCGAGTCCATGAACTGTTTGAGCAGGCCCTTAACCCTAAACCCTAAACCCCTAAACAGCGCTTCCCAAGCTCCTCGCCCCCCCAGATGCGAAATTGAGAACCGAGCCGTGTCCAACCCTTAAGCCCCGAATCCCCAAGCTCGAAACTCCAAACTCCCAAACCTGGAGTCTAGCTTTAAATCTTGAAATTAAGCCCTGCACCCTAAACCCTAAACCCTAAGCCCTAAACCCTAAACTCTAAACCCTAAACCCCAAACCCTAAGGCCTCCAGGAGCTGTTCTAGGTTGAGCTGATCCGCCAGGTTCTTTGCCTGCCAGGCATGGAGACTTCGGGGTTTAGGGTTTAGGATTTAGGGGGAAACGGCGGGTCTGGGGTCGCGGGGTTTTGATATAGGGGCCCTAATAATTAGAATAGGGTTCCCTTAAAGGGCTATTGGAAAAGCCTTAAGAAGTAGAACAGGGTTTTGGGGTATGTTCTACGAAAACTAAAAAATAGGGAACCCCCCAAAAAATAATATAGGGGGTATACTATACTAGAAATATAAGAAGGAACCCCCAAGGTAACATAGGTAACTATTAAAGCCCCTACACTAGGGCTCAGGTCTCCAGGTTTGGGATCCCCTTCAGGGGCGGCTTAAGGCGTCTGGGTGTCAGGGTTCAGGGTTTAGGGTTTAGGGTTTGGGGTTTTCAGGGGCTCAGGGTTCAGGGTTCAGGGTTCAGGGTTCAGGGTTCAGGGTTCAGGGTTCAGGTTTTAGGGTGTAGGGTCTAGGGTAGTTAGGGCGGTTTATGGCTTCTGGGGCTTAAGTCTCAGAGTTTCTGGGGTGCCGGGTCTTCGAGGCACTTCTGTGAGGATGCGGGGGTCCGACGGCACGCTCAAGATAACGAAAAGAGCTCCAGACGCAAAAGCGGCTCTACGACAAGTAGTGTAGGGGCCTGAATAATTAGAATCGGGCTTTGGGGTATATTATACTATAATCACAATAAGGAACCCCCCAAAATAGCATAGTAGGCAATTATTAAGGCCCCTATAGTGCTTCGGTTCGCAGGCAAAGTTTCAAACACAAACAACCATGGATCCAGAACCGTACGCCTGACCATAACCCAAACGAAAAGACATGCCCTTGCTGCTGGATCCGACACGAGAATCATGGGATAACATACCGATCGCGTGGACTGTCTGCCGCTTGTTGCAAGCCAGGATTGCTGATCATCGTGTCGTGCTTGTGGCTTGGTGGTCACCGTTGGAGGAACACAGCAACATCTACTTATGAGCTGTCGCTGAAAGACACTTGACCTTGCAAGCGCACAAAACTAGCAGGAAGGGTGCTGCAGGCTGTGCAGTTAGCGCCCTTACTTACGCGGCCAGGCTTGGAACACTGGCTGAGTGACAAAGTGATAGACGCCCTACCAGAGCCCTTCTATCTTGCACGTCCTGGACTCCAGGACAGGCCTCCGCAGATTCCGCACACTCACTTGGTGAAGCTAGTGTCGACCTTGTCCCTATAAGCCTTCATGTCTTTGTAGCCTGCATGCTGCTGCATGCCCATGAGGACTTCCTCAAGGCCTTTCACCTCATACAATGTCTGCATCTCTGTGTCAGTAAGGCGAGGTAGACTTGACCAATTGATGTCTTTGCCGCAGCCCCTGTGCTTGCCTGAGCTGGACGCACTCTGCGTGCTCGAGCGCCGATCACAAGCGTTGTTCCTGCGCAGCCTGCGGCGGCCACCCGCCAAGACCTCGAATGAGTACTTGTACCACGGCTTGTCAGACACATCGTGAGATTTCTCTCGATTCCCGCATTGTGTGACTCCGTTGCAACCAGAGACTTTCACCCAAACTTCACCACAATGCACGCACTTGCGAACAAAGTTCCTCCAATCCTTGGCATCATCAGGATTGTAAGACATGTACTCCTTTGCCTTCGCTGTGAAGGAACGTTGCTTCATATCAATTGCCTTCTGCAGTTGAATCGATTGTGTATAGCAGTCCATGTCAATCATGTTGGAACCATGCTCCTTGTAGAACTGCTCGTAGACCTTGTCGACATCGTAGCGGCACGCAGCAATGGCACTCAGTATGATCTCATCCCTGTCAGACTCTTGGCACACAGTCGGCACGAGATCCACATAGGAGCTGATGATGGAATCAATCTCCTCGATGTTCTTTTGGACCGCTTTCTTTTGGGTGCGAGTCTCATCTGCAACACGGAAGAACTTCAAGAACTCCTGATCTGTGTACTGAAGTGTTTTTGATGCTGGGCCTTCATGAACTCGATCATTGCGACAGCTACTTCCCTCGCGCTCTGGTTGCTGGAATAGAACATAAGTCTAGGGAACCCTTCTGCTCGAAATGCCTTCTTGTAGTCCTCCTGAATCTGTGTTACATGACGGGGTGGAGCATTGTCGAACTTAGCTATCACTACCACTACCATGTTGTGGTAGTCCGGCTTGAGAATGCGTATGGCTCTGTCAAACTCGTCAAGAGCGCTGTCGCATCGGCTGTTGTACTCCACCATGACAAAGATTGCATTGACTGGGCCGTTCGTGAGGGCGGCATGCAACAGAACTGAGTGCTTCAGCACTTCGTCCGCTGAGTCAACACCAGGTGTGTCGATGACAGAGAACACCTCTTGGCCGTGAGTGACATCACTACGAAACAACTGCCTGGTCAAGCTTTTGCTACTGTACTCTGCAGCATGGTCCGTCTCGCATAGAAGGTTGTAGAAGGTTGTCTTTCCAACACCGCTCTTGCCCATCATTACTGCTGCGAGTGGGGCCATGTAGCTGGCTGAGGAAGGACTTGGGACAAGTCCTACTAACGGGAGACCAGACGGAATGAGACAAGGTGATCTGTGCCAAAATAGCTCGCCAGTACGCAGTATGTCTTGGCAGGTCCCGCCATGATCATTGCAGACATGACCTAAACTTGCTTGCAAGCATCCTGCCATGTCTATGCCGCCTCGCCTGGGCAGCCAAGTGAAGCCAAAGCGGCCCAGTACCCTGCCGACCTCGGTGCTCTCAAGTGGGGTCCCTCTTTGGGTTCCTTTCAAAAATCAAGAAGGGCTTCTATAGGGTTTCTCTGTCAGGGTGCTCTGTCAGGGATAGAGGGTAAAGGGTTGAGGGTTCAAGGGTATTTAGGGCTGAGAGTTTAGGTGTATTTAAGGTTGAGGGTCAGGGTTGAGGGTTTAGGCTTTCGGGTTTAGGGGGATTTAGGGTTAGGGTTTTCTGTTATTTAGGGTTCAGGGTTTAGGGTATTTCGGATTCAGGGTTTAGGCTTGCGGGGTTTAAGGTTTTTGGGGTTTGGTTTCGGGTGGCTCTTACCGCACTGAGCTGCCGACCTTTTTCACGATCCCGGCTTTTCCTGTCCAGCGGAGACTTCCGGATCTGTTTAGAAGGAGGCAGGGCCATATGTGAGGGTTCATGGAGCATGATCGAGTTGTGGTTCACGGAGGATGCCTAAATTGAGGCGTGCGACCCTAACTTTAAACCCAAATTGCGAGACTACTTCAAAACAATCGCCTAGCCATAAGACCTATACCCAAAACCCTAAACCCTAAACCCTAAACCCTTAAACCCTTAAACCCTAAACCCTTAAACCCTAAACCCTAAACCCTAAACCTTCAACTCTAACAGCGAACGACTCTCGAGGTGTGGATTCCGAGTGCGATTATGATACGTTTGGGGTTTAGGGGTTCAGGGTTTAGGGCTTAGGGTTTATGATGTCAATGAGTCAAGGCCTGGCACCGTTCATGAACTTGTTTCAGAGGCTGGTTGCTTCACAGTTTGCTGTTTGCCGGGTGCAACATCCAAGACGTCAAATTCGGATCTGCAGGAAAAGGAGTTTCTTGGAGGTTCATGGCAAACCTTTATCCACCGACCCTAAGCCCTAAACCCTAAACCGAGGTTTCAAGCTAGGGTCCGTTCGGGAGGTCTGCGAAGCATCAGAACCGTCCCAAACCCTCGACCTCGAAAGCGGGTTCCTGCTGAGGATTGCATCTTCAAGCTACCCTAGGGTTTGGGGTTTGGGATTTAGGGTATGGGACCTGGGAACCCTAGTAGGGATCTGTAGTAAATAACACGATTTCCTTACAACGGTTACTTAAATCAAGATCCTAAGAAAAGAACCCAGTAAACCGTCAACCAGTGTACCGCTCAGGTTCAACCTTGTGTGTGTGACCTCGGCCCGGACACAAAAACTCTGGAAATCGAGTGCTAAACCCTAAGCTCTAACTCTGGAAACCTAGTGATAAACCCTAAACTCTAAACCCTGAAACCTAAACCCTTATGAACCTGGTGCTAAACCCTAAACCCCAAACCCTAAAACCTAAACCCTAGTGCGTTTTGGTCTACAGTCTAGGGTTCCCCTAAACCCTACACCCTAAACCCTGAATCCTAAATCCCCTAGTTTCGGTGCTTTGAAGTACAGCTCAACGGCTGCTCCACCGCCTCAAATCTTGGAAGAAGTCCCTGATGTGAAGTGCAGCCTGGCGCTGGTGACGTTTGTGTTGGGTTTGGGGTGTAGGGTTTTAGGGTCTAGAACTTAGGGGTTTAGGGTCTAGGGTTTAGGATCTTTAGTGTCTTGTTATCTTTATATGTAACTTTTTGAAACAAAATGACGTTGGGTTGATGCAGGGATTATGGTGAAAAGTTCGTTTAGGGCTTAGGGTTCAGAGTTCGGGGTTTGGGGTTTGGGGTTTAGGGTTCAGTTTAGGGTTTGAAGATTAAGGTTGTGGAATCAAGCTCCTTGCAAACGACCGACATGCTCGGCTTTCAGGTTCGGTTCCCCAGCAACACCATAAACGGCAAGCCCTAAACCCTGAACCCCGAACCCTAAACCCTGAACACTCCTTAAACCGTATACATTCGTGGTGGAAAAATTGCGAGTTTTGTGTTTTTGTTCGCCAAAGTCCCGCGAATGAATCGTCATATTCTCACAAAGCCGGCCCTTCGCTAGAATGTCGCGATTTCTACTCGCCAAAGAAATCGCCATATTCCCACGAAGCCGGCCCTTCGTTTGGAATCTAGCGATTTCTTCGTTGGAATTGGGCGATTCCGCTAGCGAAATGACACCGCCACGAGCCGGTCGACCGGGCCTTCGTTGGAATATGGCGATTTCGAGGGCCATCCGTTGGAATTTGACGTTTCCGACGGCTAAAGTTTAGGGCTTAGGGTTCAGGGCCTAGGGTTTGGGGATGAGGGCTTGGGGTTTTGGGGGTTAGGCTTGGGGCTTAGTTTTAGGGAAGTGAAAGGCTTTGGGGCTTAGGATTTACACTGAAAGGCTCTGGGGCCGAGGGTTTAGGGCCTAGGTTGCGGCTTGAACCCTAAAGCCTAAAGCCCCAAACCCTAAACATCGACCATAGCAGTGAGGGACTGCAGGGTCAAAGTCTATCGCTGCGGGACACAGAAAGACAAAAAGCCAGACAATTTAGGGTTTAGGGTTCCTGATAGGGATACCCTGTTCCTCGCTCTTGGGGGCCCCAAATGGGCTTGGGGTTACTAGTTCTTGTGGCCCAGGACTTTACACCCCCAAGCCGTGAACCTTAAATCCCGAACCCGTAAACCCCAAACACTCAACCCTATACCCAGCTATATCCTACAACCCTACACCCTGGACCCTGAAAGCCCTAAACCCGAAAGCCCAACGAAAACTCAATCCTGAACCTGCAAGTCTCCGTGCAACCCCCCGTGCCTCGTCGAAAGAGCTCTTCCAGCCTCCTGGATGCTCGGCTTTGCCTCAGGGCTCAGACCCTGAACCCAAAGCCCCAAACCCCAAGCCCTAAACCCTAAACCCTGAACCCCAGACCCTAAACCCTAAACCGAAAGCCCTAAACCGTCAAGCCGAAACCCCCAAACCCTTAAACCCTACTAAGGGCTTAGGGGGCTGAGGGTTCGAGGCCTTAGGGATTAGGGTTGAGGGCTGTTTGAACCTCAAGGCTTCGGCTTAGGGATCAGGGGTCCAGGGTTTAGGTTTTAGGGTTGAGGGTTCAGGGTTGAGGTTTTGGGTTTTAGGGTTTAGGGTTTTGTTTTTTTTAATGTAGGGTTTAGGGTTTAGGGTCTAGGGTCTAGGGTCTAGGGTGTTGGGTTGTAGGAGTTCAGGGTTTAGGGGTGGGGTTTGGGTTTCAGGGGTGCTGGGGCTCGGTTGTGGGGTAGAGCTCCACTGGGCGTTCATCTAGGGATTTAATCATACCCTACACCCTAGACCCCCAAAACCCAAAACCCCTAAAAACCTTAAACCCAAAAACCTCAAAACCCCCACAAAACCCAAAACCCCGAAACCCTGAACCCTAAACCCACAAAACCCTAAGCCCTAAACCCTGAACCCTAAACCCCCTAAACCCTAAACCCTGTTCAGGCAAGGGTTCGCAGAAGAAATGGCCCCTGAAGCACTAAGCCTGGAACTTGACCTCCGCGTCGGGATGAAGGTCCAGGGCTCGAGGTCTAGAGTCCAGGGTTTAAGTTAGGGCTTAGGGGTTAAGTTTTGGGTTTAGGGTTTAGGGTTTAAGTTTTTAGGGCTTAGGGTATAGGGTTTAGGGTTTGGGTTTAGGGTCTAGGGTTTAAGTTTAGGGTTTGGGGTTTAGGGTTTGGGGTTTAGGGTTTAAGTTTGGGATTTAGGGTTTAAGTTTAGGGTTTAGGGTGTAGGGTTTAAGTTTAGGGTTTGGGTTTAGGGTTTAGGGTTTGGGGTTTAGGGTTTGGGATTTAGGGTGCTGGGATATGAAATCTCAAACCCCTAGGCCCTAATGTCTAAGCTCCACGGGGGTTGAACCTAAAGGTGTTCGTCCCATTTGGACATCTACTAACAAATCCAAATACCCCCGGAAGGGATCGCAGCCAATGCACAAAGTGGCGCAGAAAATCCGACGGGAGATGACCCTGCTTACCTTTGCGCTTATAAAAACGCCTCAGCTAGCTCTTAAAACGGCGGCTCACGGCAGATAGCCTCTTTTCAAGCTCTAATGCCTCGTTGCAGGTCGAGCGTTTGCATCTTCTGCTGTGTCAGCGTGGCGCTTTACAGCATGGGTATATATCGATGTGTGCATGTAAATGTGTGAATATGTATACATATATATATATATATATGTATCCACACATATCACGTCATGATTAAATCATACAGTGTGTATATATTATATAACATGCGGCACAGCGATGTTGTAAGCCAGGACATTATTGGCATAGGTCCGGAAAGAGGTTTTGCAGACCCGAGAAAACTCAACAAACTTCCCGAGTTTAGGATTTAGGAACGTGGCCCTAAGCCTTAAACCCTTTTGGGTTAGGGTTTAGGGTTTACGGTTTGGGGCCCTGAACCCTTAGAGCCTAAACTCGCTTAGGGTTCAGGGTTCAGTGATTGGCAGGAAACAAAACAAGCCGAGAGCAATTGGGCCGCCAGCCACGAGCTGTCGCGGTGGCGATTTCCAGATCCTCCGGTCAGCTTGACATTTGGGGGAGGGGGGGGTTTAGGGTTTAGGGTTTAGGGGTTCGGTTGCGTTTTGTTTTTGATGCCTTCTTTTCGAGGGCTTAAGGGGGTAGGTTCGCGGGGCTGCGGGCTGTCATGTCACGTTCATCTCGTCGGATTAATTTCCTTGCCAGTACTCGCTCGAACTGCAATCATGAGTGCTATCATCATTAACAACGCGTACTCCTCGTGGGTTTTCAAGCTTCTGATTGTTCCGTAGATGACTTCTTGATAGCGCAGTGATCACAACTTATATTGCTGGGGGTCGACCCTCTCGAAACCCGTACTCCCGTCAGGCCACATAAGAACCCTCAGACTCAAAGAAAGAGACCTCGCGCTCTCGCTCCTGCATCTGGGAAGTGCTGCCGGCGTTCCGTGAAACTGCACTCGTCTTGAGCGCGTCTCGAGCCAAAGGAATCGCGATGCGATACGTAGGCATGGTGAGCCGGAAAGCCGTCCTGTGATATGCTGACTGCTGGAACGAGAGTCTCGAAATATTTCCAAGGTATGGAGACTAAAATCTACAAGCACCTAATGTAGGGGCCTTAATAAGTAGAATAGGGTTTTGGGTGATATTATACTATAGCTATAGTAAGGAGCCCCCAAAATAATCTAGGTAATGATTCAGGCCCCTGTATTACTTGTATGATAAGGTCTTCCGGGATTGACCAACGTCGACCCCCTGGAGGTCCAATTTTCCGGCTCGGCCAGCTGAGTCAGCCTCGCAGTCGCTGACGGAGGCGAACCTGAGTTTAGGGTTTAGGGTTTAGGGTCTATATGGTCTAGGGTCTAGGGTTTAGGGTTTAGGGTCTAGGGTCTATTTAAGGTCTAGGGTTTAGGGTTCTTTAGGGTTTAGGGGCTAAAGTCTCCGGGCCTATAAGAACCCTAAACCCCAAACCCTAAACCCCGCGTCCGGTTCCATGCATCCACCGGGCTGCGTTAACCAGGGTGGGTTCCGCCGAACTCAGATTTTGCTTGGTTCGCCCCCCTCCTGCTAAAGGGAGCAGCCGCAAATTTCGCAGGAAGACACTACAAAGCTGCAGCCCTGGCCTCACGAAGCACGTACACCTCTGCCGCAATCTCCGCATTGCTTCTGCCCGACCGATGCATCTTGGCCGCCTTATGAGGTGGCATTGTTATCTTTGCCGTCACATTGGGGAGGATCTTGCTCCTGCTCCAGCTCCTGCTGCGGCTCTTGCTCCCGCTGTGGCTCTTGCTCCTGCTCCGGTCGGGGTTCTTGCTCTTCCTCCTGCTCTTGCTGTTGCTCCTGCTTTTGCTCTTACAGTACACCCCACTATATCTGTATGGGTTTTAAGTGGCGGAGATGGTTTCAGCGGGGCTCCGCTTCCGGATCCCAAACCTGCACGTGCCTTAACTTATGAGGACTCACGCATCCCTCTTGGACCCACGTGCTTGGACACTTCTGCCTTGGACCACTTCTGCCTGCCGCATGATCTGGTAGAGCTTCTTCGCCTTCGTTAGCTACTCCGCCTGCTGCACCTGCAGCTCCTCCTACTGCGCCTGCACGGAACCCCGGAAGTGTTGCGTGTTAATGTAGGGGCATGAATAATTATCTATAATATTTTGGGGGTTCCTTACTGTAATGATAGTATAATGGGCCCCAAAACCCTGTTCTAATTATTAAGGCCCCAAATTGCCTCCTCACGCGGAAACAGACCCTCTGTCAGAGCCTATAGCCTCCTCGGGAACTCCGGCATGCGAAAGCACCCAGCTTCATGAGCCCCCCTCGTTGTGGAAAGCCGTCCTATGCCGTGTGATCGAAACCACGATCCACGAAGCATCGAGAAAAAACAGCCCAGTCACATGGACCCTAAACCCTAAACCCTGAACCCTGAACCCTGAACCCTAAACCCTTAAACTCTAAACCCTAACTAAACCCTGAACCCTGAACCCTAAACCCTAAATCCTGAATCCTTAAACCCTTAAGCCCTTAAACCCTAGGGCCTAAACCTGCTCCAGGCCTGCAGCGATTCCATGGCAGACAAAGCCGCTCCCATCTCCTGACTCCCAGGCTCCGGCTCCGAAATCTCAGACGACAAGCCGAGCAGGACCCTCCTTATTTAGGGTTTAGGGTTTAGGGGTTACGGTGTAAGGTTTAAGATTTAGGGTTTTGGGTTTAGGGCTTTATACCCTCAAATAGGATTCAAAATTAAGAGTTTTTTGGGGGTCTAATCGAGGGTAGATGGAGGGTCTAGGGAAGCCCCTGTTTTTGTCACTGCTTGCTATTATTATGCCATTCTTATTGTTTAGTCTTATTCCTAGTCTTGTTCTTATTCCTACTTAAAGAGTGCTCAGAGCGCCTTTTCGGTGACAGCCTCTTGATGATCCCACGGCGACCCATACACCTCGGAACGAACGCGGCGTGAGGCGGAGGGACTGAAATTAAGCTAGGGTCGGGAAGGGTGTTCAAGAGCGGCTTGAGGAAATACATTGGCATCAGGCTTCTAGGCTTGGGCAGGAAAATCAGGAAACCACATCGGCATGGAACAGAAAGCTCGCCTTTCGTAGAGAGGATCTCTTGAAACCTTCTCGCTCGTTGCCGGCTCTATTCCTCTGCTGAAAGCTCAGCTTCGCAAGCCAAATCCCAAACACCTTGAGCCCCCGGCTGCATCTTTGCATTAAAGCAGAAGGCACCCCAACGACGCACTACAATTCTAGCCCTGGCCCCTGGCCTGTCCAACATCCGCTGAAAGAACCCGTCCCAAATCTGCTGATGGACCCCACCACACCGCGTCAGCCTTTAAAGAACCTCCCAGGTCTAAAGCACTTGAAGCCCTGTGCCGAGAACCCGGCCCGGGTGCCGTCCGCATGAGCCAGTGTGGCCAGCAAAACCAGCCCAGCCACCTTAATTACCAATTTGTTGGGTTTGGCTTTGGTGTGTGTGGGTGTGTGTGTGTGTGTGTGTGTGTGTGTGTGTCTGTGTGTGTGTGTGTGTGTGTGTGTGCGTGCGTGTGTGCGTGCGTGCGTGCGTGCGTG